>JAFEMH010006227.1:0-131144 GCA_022495995.1 Adenophora triphylla var. japonica | reverse complement strand
TTCACAACATCATCCAAGTGTTTCCGCCATTCGGAGATTTGGATGTTATCACGCTTACAGACACTAGTCGAGCTTGGTACGTACCTCACTGAGACCATTTCCAGCTCTACTTAAGGGAAAGGTCCCTCATGGAACTAGTACTGCTCAAGAAAAAGCTGTTCTGGGACTAAAACCAATTTTAAAAGACCGACAGGGACCGAGCCCTTAAAGTGTCACAAGCGGCCTTAGACGTGCAGCTAGAGGCCACTCTAGATCAGGGCCGAGCCTCGGGGATTTTTGCTCACGCGGCAATCTTCATCGTACTACCGTCTCTGTTCTCATCCAACCCCTCTCGCCAAACGAGGGTGGTCAACGGGGTCCCGATGACCTAGGAGATGTGGAGAACGGCACAGCAGTAACGAATACCACCGCTTATCTCCCGAGGAAAGCAAGTTCTGTGAAAGCGACGACTTGAAGACAATGAAACCATTCTCTTCCCGAAGCCGGGCATGAAGTCAACAAAACCGTGACTCCCAAAGCGGTCTCCTGGGAGGATGGAGACGGGATCATTTCCGCACTCAAATTAGCAAAGGCCAACTGAGGGAGGAAAGGTCTATTCAAAGAAGAAACAAGAGGAAGATGGAAATTCATGCTCGAAAGCAGCTTACTCAGTGGAAATTCCACGACATCGCGGCAAAGATTGCGCTTACAGTAAAGCGATCCAGAAGCTCGGGACAGCAACTACGGTCACACGGGCGAGATGTTTGGGAAGCCAGTGTCACACTCACCTTCCCGACATACCACGCCACTCAGGATAAAAATGTAAGGGGAAAACTCTCCCCGATGGAGGGTTTTACCCCTGCAGGCCGACGCCACGCAGCTCAAAGCAAGCACCGCCATTCTCACATGGGAAGAAATGCGAGGCACTAACTCTCGACGCAGCTCGCCGCAAGAAAGTTGATCTAGGCCAAGAGCGGAGGAAAATTAGCAAACCATGAATATCACTGCACCCAACTCATGTAATGCCTGAGTATGCTCAAGAAGAAGGAAAGGAGCGCGGTATACCGTGAAGAGATCAAGAAGACTGTTCGCTTGAGCCAAGAACTCTCCAACCTCCCCGGAGGGTCGCAACGCACGCCTCGCTCAAAGTAACCACTCTTGTGCACCGACGTTCGAGCAGGCTGCGGCAATCCGTAAACTACCTCCCGCAGAGGCTGACCCAAGCGCATCCCGGGGACAATCCGTTAAGATGCCGAAGCTCCCGTGAATACATCTACAGCCAATGAGTTGAGGGAAGACATATGGCCCTACGCTACGAGGAATCCTCCTCTAACTATGGCTCAACTCAGAGCGGCCTGTTCGAAGGAACCAAACCCGATGTCGCATTCTAACCCGATCGGGTCAAATCCATGCATTACCACCTAAGGCCACTAAAAAGCACACTGCGGAGGCTGTAATCGTAACCCAGCCCCGCCTTCCGAAGACACAAGTTTCGTGAAAGAGGACCCGATCCTCACTCGGCTCAAGCAAACCCACGCGAACATTTCCCTTTGGTCCCTGGCTTTCACGCCCTCTTATCCTCACAAGCTCAAGCTAGAGGAAAGCTCGGACCGTACCATGGTCCCCGTGGACGCAACCCCAAAGCGAGGTCATTCGTATGATCGGCAACATCCACTACGACAACATTATCACCTTCACGCATTTGGACCTTCCAAAATTTGGGGCCGATCACAATGAGCCGCTCTACATCACGAGCCCACTGACGAGCGTCGCCTTCCCCGCGTGTTGGTAGACGGAGGTTCCGGAATGAATGTCTTGCCCGCCAAGATGATGGACCCGCTTGACATCAAGCCCACAGCATCTGAAGCCTTCATCCATCGTCAAGGCACATGACTCTACTTCCCGTACAGCTTCTCGGGGTTGCTACTCTTAATATTTGGTTCGGCAAGCGGATGATCCCCACCGAATTCCAAGTATTGGACATTCCAATCACTTTCACAGCCATCCCGGGGCGTCCCACGCCGCATCAAATCAATGGCGTGGCATCCACCCTTTATCGGTGCCTCAAGTTCATGCAAGGCAATGAGCTAACCACGATCCTATGGCGGCGATGTCACCACCGAGGGGACCAAAGCACCAACGACATTCCAAAGTGTTAGAAATCAAGCATAATGATGACACGGCATTAACTGGATTCACTCGGAGACCTCCAAGATCCAAATATGCAACGTGGACCTTCCACTGCCTCACGACAAGATTCCTCCCGCCATGAAGATGATGAAACTCATGAACTTCATCCCAGACTCGGGGCTCGGCAAAGGTTACAAGGCCAACACCAAGTCATTGAAGTCAAGGACCACACCACGGTCCAGGGCTTCGCTACGTGCGGCAACACCGTGACATCAAGGAAAGCAAAGGCTCGCCCGCGACAAGGCAAAGCAGCCCGCAAAGGGAACCTCCGACGGCACACCCAATCTCCGACCTTACAGCTTTCAACCTCGCTCATTACTTCACCAAGTGGAACCAACAAAGAATCGAGGGGACCGACAGCGGAACCAACGGCAGAACCGAGGGGACCGACAAATGGGAACCGAAGCAGAACCGAGGGGACCGACAAAGGAACCGATGAAGATGAGAAAGAAGCAGTGGATAGTCGGCACCGAGACTACGAAAGGATGGAAAAGCTAGAACGGGACCTCAAGCGTTTGGAAGGGCTCAAGACCAATCCGATAAGGGGAGCGTTCCTCGACATCACAGCTCTACCTGGACCAACTGCCACCACAGTCCAGCACGAGTACACATTCAAGGGAATCCTAGACTTGGAGGAGCAGCTCAGGGTACTCTCCATGGGAAATAGATTGTTCGGATAAGCTTCCAAGGCCACATTCGAGACAGTAACTCCAAAGAAGAAGGAACAAAAATTCATAGAAGACGCTCTCAGTGGACCAGCTCTACAGAGTCTTTTTGAAGAAGTCATGGAGGTGCCAAACCTGATTGACCTGGGCTCCAAAAATAGCATGATTGCCATGATTGGGATGGCAGAAGCCAAGCCTCTCGATCCCCGCACCCTCATCAAGCATCCAGCAATGCCACTGAAGAATTGGGTAACTTTCACCGGACCAAGGGCAAGCCAGGTAGAATTGGAAGACAAGCTGGGCCTGCACCCACATCTCCCTAAACCCGGTCTCAAACACTCTTAGTCAGTCCTTGTAAGAGTCCAGTCCTCTAAGTCGTCCAACGGCCTTACGCCAGAAGACTATGATAATGTAGCCAACCATGTATTTCCGTTCTTGTTCAATGAAAAGTCTGACCTTTCGGAGTATCCTCTCATTGCCACTTTAACAACTGATAAGTTAACAAACAACTTAAAAGACGTTAATAACTCAATTGATAAAGAAGCAGACACATTAAACGGACAATACATTAGAGAAGTTCTCGAGCGTGTAGTTGACCAAGAGGACAACCGGGCCCAAGCTGCCGAAGAGGTTATGACCAAAGTGAACCTGGGATCAGTGCAAGAGCCTAAAGAGACACAAGTGGGCAGTTTCTTCGCCGATGCAGAAAAAGAAGCCCTGATGAGCCTCCTCCGAGAGTATGTTGACGTGTTCGCCTGGTCATACCAGGACATGCCAGGACTCAATCCCTCGATCGTGGAGCACGTAATTCCCTTGGATCCCGAGATCCAAGCCTCGCTAAATGTAAGTCGCGCAAGATCGAAGCTTGAGTGGTCCTTGCAAGTTAAAGAAGAAATTGAGAAAATGCTCCAAGTTGGTTCATCAGAGTGATTGAGTACCCGACTTGGCTCTCCAACATCGTGACGGCCACCAAGGCCAATGGAAAGATCGAATCTTTGTGTGGATTTAGGGATCTCAACAAGGCCAGCCCTAAATATGATTTCCCACCGCCTAACATCGACATGCCGGTCGACACCACGACAAATTTCGAAGAAAAGTCCTTCGTGGATGGGTTCGCTGGATCTGACGAGATCAAAATGTCAGGGAGGATCAAGCCAGCTGCTTTCACCACTCCGTGGGGGACATATTGCTACACGGTCATGCCGTTCGGTCCGAAGAACTTATTTGGGGCTACTTACGCAGTGGCTGAAAGCGACCCTCTTCCATGACATGATTCACAAGGAAATCGAAGTATATATCGACGACATGATCATCCACTCCGAGAGGATCGGGCAAAGACTTCGGCACCAGCCAGATGCGAGAAAGTTCTTCAACAGACTCAGAAAGCACTCCATGAGATTGAACCCTGCGAAGTGCACCTTCGGCATCAAGCGCGGCAAAGTACTGGGGTACATGGTCACAGAAAGAGGTATCGAAGCCGATCCCAAGAAAATCAAGGCCATCATCGACATGAAGCTGCCTCAAACTTTGATAGAAGTAAAGAGCTTTATGGGAAGACTTCAGTACATCAGTCGCTTCATCAACCAGTTGACATCTCTCTGCGAGCCCATGTTCAACCTGATGAAGAAGAATGCCGACATCAAATGGGACTCTGAGTGCCAAACAGCTTTTGAGAAGATCAAGACCTACTTGGTGAATCCCCCAGTGCATTGCCCGCCACATGAAGACAAGCCACTACTCCCAGTATTCGACGGAATGTACACGTCCAATCGGAGAAATGCTGGCACAAGAACAGAAAGATTCCAAGGTTGAGCATGCAATCTACTTCGTAAGCCGGAAACTTCAAGGAAGTGAACTCAGCTACTCAGCATTAGAGAAAACTTGTACCGCCTTGGTATGGGTAGTTGGGAAACTGAAACACTACATGCAGTCACATTCAGTGCTCCTGGTCTCCAAAATGGACCCCGTCCGATATCTCTTTGACAAGCCATCCCTCAATGCGACTAGCTAAGTGGTCATTCTTCTGGGCCGAGTTCGATATCAAGTACATGGTCGAAAATCAACAAAGGGCGAGTAATGGCAGATCAGCCGGCCGACTTCTCGAGCGGTGAACCTAAGGGTCACGATCCGCGGTTTCGGATGACGGAATCTTTTCACTCGGCAGCCGCAAACCGGCCGCGCAACTCTTCTTCGATGGGGCGGCCAACAAGAAGGGGAATGGTATTGGAATGCTCCTTGTCGATCCCAAGGACGAGCACACTCCCATAGCCATCAAGTGAATTTTGAAACAACCAACAATGCGGCGAGAATCTGAAGCTTTGTGCGGCCAGGTGCAGGAAGCCGCCCTCGAGCGCAACATCTCGAACCGGATGTATACGGAGACTCAAAGATTGATCATCAATCAAGTGTCCAACAAATGGAAGACGGTAGATTCTCGGCCTCCCGAAGTACCACGCGTACATGGAGGAGCTCATTGCTCGGTTCAAGGACATCTCTTTTCATTATTTGCCAAGAGACAGGAACCGCTTCGCGAATGCCACGGCAACCCTCGCTCTCTCTTGTCGAAATTCCCGATGGAAACGGTAGTAAAACCCCTCGTAATGGCGGACGGGAAACACTCGCCTATTCTTTGTGAGATCGAAATAAAAAAGGAAACGATCGACGAACCCCGGTACAATCAAATATACCGGTACCTCCAAAACGGAGAAGCTTCCTTCACAAATGAAGATGGAAAATACAAAGAAGGGATCAAAACCAAAAACATGATGGCATTAAAACGCATGGCATCCCATTTCGTCATGCAGGGGGTATGTTGTACAAGAAGCGCCACGAGGGCCACTCCTTCGGTGTGTAAATAAAGAAAAAGCCGGCGAGCTAATGAACGAAGTTCACAACGGAACCCGCGGTCTGCACATGAACGCCCGAGCATTGACACGAGATCATTCTCCGTATGGGATACTATTGGATATCGATGGAAACGGGCGCATCAGTTCGTCCGAATTTGCGACAAATGTCGCGGTTCTCCAACCTCAATCACATCCCTCCTCACGAACTCTATTGCATGACTACGCCATGGCCTTTCGCGACATGGGGAATCGACGTCATCGGCAAGATCACTCCACCAGGGAGCAATGGTCACGAGTTCATTCTAGTCGCAGTCGACTACTTCACCAAATGGGTCGAAGCGGATCGTACAAGTGCGAGATTCTAAGAAGGTGGTCGAGTTCATCCGAGAGAACATCATGTGCCGATACGGAGTGCCCAACGAGACCATCTCCGACAATGGGACCCACTTCGAAGGAGATTGTGACCAAATGCTGACCAACTGCTGACCGAATTCAGAGTCACGCGTCATAAATCTTCTCCTTACAGACCACAAACCAATGGTGCAGTAGAGGCAACCAACAAGACTCTCGCCATGATAATCAGGAAGATGACCACCAGATGTCGGGACTGGCCCGAAAAGCTACATTTAGCCCTCTGGGGATACCGAACATCAGTCAGAACCGCCACAGGGGAGACTCCATTCGCACTTACCTACGGAATGGAAGCAATGTTACCCGTGGAATTGGAAATTCCATCCCTCCGAGTCCTCTTGGAAAATGGGATCAATGAAGTCGAATGGCTACAGAACCGTCACGACGAACTTGCTCTACTCGACGAGCGCAGATTGAAAGCCATGGAACACACTCGAGCCTACCAAAGCAGAATGGCCCGAGCATTCGACAAGAAAGTCAAGATCCGAGACATCAGAGAAGGCGACTTGGTGCTAAAGGAAAAGCCTCCTACGCAGACCAATCCCCTCGAAAAGTGGGAGCCTACTTGGATAGGACCGTTCGTGGTACAAAGAATCTTCTCCGGAGGAGCCATGAAGTTAGCAGACTTGGATGGAAACCCTTTCGTTAACCCCGTGAACGGAAGCAAGCTCCACAGGTACTTCATTTGAGGAAGAGCACGAGTCAACTCTCCTTCCCCATACACCACCCCTCAGTAAAATTAAAGTGCTAAAAGAGTAATACCCAACTGGATACATTCCCGCTAATGATCCAGGTAAAAAACAGGGTCGCACTTCTTTTATCTTCGTTTTTCTCAAAATTCACCTAAAGTGTCGAACTATGGTGACCTGAGCCCCTTAGTCCAATTGTAAAAGGGGAACGTAGGCAGCCATCATTGGTTCGGTCTAAAAAAACAAAAAAATACAATAAGCATCAATTGCTTGTGTTTCGAAAAACTCTTTTCATTTAACCTACAAATTCATTACGGTTAAAACAATCTTTGATGAGTTCAAGCACGGTCAACTCTTGACTCGCTACACGCTAGCAAAACTACAATAAAATATTAATCAGTTAATGTGTCTGCAATGACAATGGGTGGATACTCTGGACAGCAAGGTCAACCTAGTTTCCCGAACTTGGTCCTTCATCCTTCTTCCCCTTCCCTTTCCCCCGACGAGTGTTCTTCACCTTCACAGGGAATACTCTGGTAGTCCTTCTACCTAGCTCAGGGACCCTTCCCGATGCCTCCGTCAAACCTGTAGCTGTCAACGCAGCCCTTTCCCTAGCTCTGTCTCAAGCTGCCTCGCTTTGAGCCATCATGACCGTGCTTTGATTGGCCTCCCGATCAGCATTGGCCTCATAGTCAGCCATGTCATTCCCAGTACGATCCCCAGGATTAGCTCCCACTTCGGTCCTCCTCAAGGTCGAGCTGTCAAGGTATCCAGCACCCAACAGCTCACTCTGTCTCCACAAGATAGACATCTGTGTCTCCCCTATACACTCTTCTTACCAGTTCAGATACTGCGTAGACAGAACAGTGCCCCCTCTCCGGTGAAAGAGAACCCTGGCAGGAAAGGACGTGTATTGCCACCACCGTGTGAGCAACAATAGCGTTGAAGGATCTTCCATCAGCAGAGATCCCACCTCAAAGGTAGCAGCATGACTCAAACCCGTCAATGGCACCTCGCTCCCGACCACGTCTTGTCGCAGAACCAACGATGGAATGTAGAAAGACGTGCGAGACAGCCCCGGCACTCGACAACCAACGGACCCTCTGAGTGGTCCGACAAGTCTGTAATTTCCAGTGGGAACCCACCATCGCAAGTGATGCGTGCAAAGTCTGGCCATCAGCTCTAGCTCGGCTGATTGCCCCTATCACCAGAGGACGTCGAGAGAAGGACCAAGCGTCACAAGACATTGGCAACTCAGGCATCATCTGCAGTCTCTCCCTTAACCACATGGTAAGCATAGCGGGACTCCCTCCCCACATGTATCGGCTACCGGTCGCCATCCGACCTATGCCCAGGAACGTCTCGTCCAAGACCAAGACACGATGTCTCCCCCGCTCCGGCACTGCCTCACCAGGTCCAGTACACTGTGATGGCACACACCCAGGGACGTGAACGTGAACAGAGTAGCGATCGCGTACAGAGCAAACACGTCCCACTTAAAGACGCTCCCCTCAGCTCCGGCAAATCTATCGGGCAGTTCCAAAATGTCAACATAATCAGTATCCAGTATCAGCATCCCGTATGCTTCTCCAGTCAAAATACCAAGCAAAGACACTAGCTTCTCAACAGTGGCCATGCCACCAGCATACGGAAGAACTAGCTGTTCCGTCTCAGGTCCTCCCAGAATGGCTCGAAAATCTTCAAGCGTAGGAGTGATCTCGTTGTATGAAAAGTTGTACAAATTCCTCCGTACGTCCCAGAAACGAGCCGTTGCTCTCAAAAGATCCCAATCTGGCATGAGCTCCTTCAAAGCCCAAACAGATTTCATTCCGTAACAGCCTTCGAAAAACCCTTTGTTCTGCCTCGTGTGGTTCCGTACCCACGACTGAAAGTTGTCCAAATATCGCTCTTGCATCCGAGACGTTAGCTTGGGAAAGGGAGCCATGGAAAATGAAGGAAACCTTAGAAATTTGAGAGAATTCAGCTAACTGATCAGAGGTGAATGTGCAGTTCTTAACCAATTGCAAAGCTGAAACTGCAATTTAAAAGAATCTGGAAATTCACTCTCGGTCAGTGGGACTCCCAGCTTTGCGATTGACTTGGTCAACTCTGCAGCCAGCTGCTCCTAAATTGGAAGCAATTCCAAACAACGCCCTGTTCATGCCTTATGAATCTGCGTGCTGCCCCTAGTTTCATTTAACCAATGTCAATATCCCTTCCGCCCCGGGCTCGTGCAACAGTGCAATTAATTAATTATCAGTGCATATAGGCTTAAATTTTGACCCGTTCAATTTTTTATGCATGTTTCATATTATTTATTTTTGATTAACCTACTTCCTTATTTACCGAAAATAACAGAAGGTGATCACATAATAAATGTGCGAAATACAGGTTCCGCCCCACGGGCGCCTTTTCAAATACAGTTCAAGTCAAGTCGTTCCAGACGATACAAAAAAAAAAGAAAGAAAGCAGTAAAGGAGGACTACTCCGAGTCCTGCTCGTCATCCGAGCACTCGGCCTTGTTGCCCGCATTTGCGGATCCGTCGCAAACAAGAAGTCGCCGAATTCCTCCAGGCGGGAATACGCGAAAGGCCTCCTCAGCGTCCGCGAACTCGAGGACTCTCCCCTCTCGTGCCCCGAGTGCGAAGAGGGTTGAGCTCCAAACCCAGTCGTTCCGCCCGCGAACTGGCCAAATCCCTGTACGAAGTCCTCCCCACCGGTCGTGGGAGCAGGTGAACCTATCGGCCTAGACGGCCTCGGCTCACGGACATCCACGTTCCTCCGGGAACTGCACCGCATGAACGCCACGAGCCTCCTAGCATAGGTGGACCACCCGTCCACCAGTCTCATAGCCTCGTTGTACGTACGACCAGACACCTACGAACCAGGAAAGTCATCAGAAGACGAGCAGAAAGTACAGATGCAACATTTGCAGAATGCTACTATCAAATGCATAAAATCAAAAAAGGTACTCACCGAAGTGTTGGGGTCAACCCTATACCGTGGTCTCGGCTCATCCGAGAGCGGGATCACCAGCCGCCTGCGCGAACCGTCCAGCCCCTCGTACTCCAGCCTAGCGCGTGGGAGAGAGAGATCTCGGGGATATCCAGGGCCATCGCCCTCCCTGTGCTGCACCTGCGGGCTCCTCAGCCTCATCCTCAAGAAAGTCTCATAGTCGGCCCCCACTATGACGTACTCGGTGTAGAACACACCCTGTCTATACCTCTCCAACTCCTCCATCGGTATCAACAGAGGATGCTGCATGTGCATAGGAGGATCCACCGGCACCATCGGAAGTGACCCCGGGCCATGCTGACGGGTCACCCTCTCCCCCAGATACATAGCGTCGCAATGAAGTCCCACCAGGAGATTCCTCCGCCGTGTAACCTCGCTAGCAACCTGAACCGCGACAGCGTGGAACCGACTCCACCAGGTCAGCTTGATCCTCTCAGAGAACTCCCGGTTCAGGGCCTGGGACACCTCTTCGTACGTCAGCCGAGTGCCCACTCTCGACGAGACCGCCTTCTTCGCCCTCTTCTGCCAAACCAGCATGGCAGGGAACAGGGGTCGATACGCCTCCCGAATGTCCCACAGCTGTGGACTGTGGACTGAACACCTCATAGCACCAGACCTGCCAAGCAAATGGAAAGTTATGTCAGCTACAGAGCAGATACATACGAGTACATAAACGAGACAAGGAAGAGAAAAAGACGTAAACTTACATCCAAAGCATGAGAGAAACAGCTCAAGGAGTTCTCCTCTCCCCGCGAGAACCTGTCCAGGGAATGATAGAGCTCAGCCAGTCCAGCCTCCCCCCAGGCATACCCCCTCACAGCATCCAAGTCTGTCAGCGACCCGAGCAGAGGGAAGTGACAGGATGTATCAGAAGTCGGGAATAAAGTCGCTGACAACGCGAACCAAATGAACCCTCGAGCCAGGCGCTCCGCGGTCATCCTCAGATATCCAGCCAAATAATCTGCAATACCCGTCTGCAGATGCACCTCCATCGGCCTGTATCGAATGCCTAAGCCCCTGGCATCAGTAATATCAAAACCCAGCAGCTCCGACAACTGCCCCGGGGTATAACCATCCACCCACACCAGCGTGTTGTCCCAGAATGGCAACCCAACGATAGCGGCAAAGTCAGTGGGAGTCACCATCGCCTCCTCCCATCTGAAATGGAAAGTGTGGGTCGTATTCCACCAGTACTCGCTCAGAGCCACGTACATGGACCTGGCCCTCTGTGTATCAGCTATCGCAGCTACTGCACTGATAAACCCAGCCAACCCGGAGTCGACCACCAGCTGCCGTGGACTCCTCTCTCCCTCTCGAGCATCGTTCGGAAATACCTCCCACAGCGCTCACACTGCCTCAAAGGCACCCTGACTCTTCTGGTTGTGGGTTTCAACCGTCCCTCGCCCATGCAGGTGAACACAACAAAAATACGTTAAGAACAGAAGCAACATCAACAGGATGCACGAACGCATGTCAAAAGGATGCAATGCAGATACGGTTCTCATTCATTTCCTACAAATATTTCCATCCCTTCGAAAACTCCGTCGAATTCGGAACTTTCAAAATCCTTCGAAAACTCCGTCGAATCCGGAACTTTCAAAATCCTTTGAAAACTCCGTCGAATCCAGAACTTTCAAAGCATTTCGAAAACTCCGTTGAATCCGGAACTTTCAAAATCCTTCGAAAACTCCGTCGAATCTGGAACTTTCAAAGCATTTCGAAAACTCCGTCGAATCCGAAACTTTCAAAGCCCTTTGAAAACTCCGTCGAATCCGGAACTTTCAAAGCATTCTGAAAACTCCGTCGAAATCGGAACTTTCAAATCCTTTCAAACATTTCGAAAATTTACTCCGTCCCGAATTAAAGCTACTTTAATTTTGGAAAACCCATCTAGGCATGGAATTTTGCAACCAAAATTTTTATGTCATCTACCCATAGTGTCAATTGAACTACATCCTAGTCAATTTCGACAAAGGTTCATATCAAAGTCAAAAGCCCCAATCCGGGCACTAAAATCCCTAACTCATTCCTAGTCAAATTTCTAACATTTAAAGAATGCACATTCTTAAAATTAATGGAATTTGAGGGAAGCTTACTTGTCTCTCGATCCCTCCTTTGGAGTTGTGTTTATCCCTAGCCGGGTAGAACTCCGCCGGATTCAATGGATGAACATCAACCTCCCACAACGCTCTCACTGCCTCGAAGGCTCCCCAAATCTTCTGATTGTCAACATCAACCTTCCCTCGCCCCTGCAGGTGAACAAAGCAAGGATACGTTAAGCACAGAAGCAACGTCAACAGAATGCACGAACGCATGTCAAAAGGATGCAATGCAGATACGGTTCTCATTCATTTCCTAAACACATATTTCCATCATTTCAAAAACTCCGTCGAAACCGAAACTTTCAAAACCCTCCGAAAACTCCGTCGAAACCGGAACTTTCAAAGCATTTCGAAAACTCCGTCGAATCCGGACCTTTCAAAGCATTTCGAAAACTCCGTCGAAACCGGAACTTTCAAATCCTTTCGAACATTTCGAAAATTTACTCCGTCCCTAATTAAAGCTACTTTAATTTTGGAAAATGCATCTAGACATGGAATTTCGCAACCAAAATTTTTATGTCATCTACCCATAGTGTCAATTGAACTACATCCTAGTCAATTTCGACAAAGGTTCATAGCAAAGTCAAAATCCCCAATCCGGGCACCAAAATCCCTAACTCATTCCTAGTCAAATTTCTAACATTTAAAGAATGCACATTCTTAAAATTAATGGAATTTGTGGGAAGCTTACTTGTCTCTCGATCCCTCCTTTGGAGTTGTGTTTGTCCCTAGCCGGGTAGAACTCCGCCGGATTCAATGGATGAACATTGGTTCAAATGGTCTGAACCAACCGTGTTCTTTCGTCATCGGTCCTTCCGTGGCGAGCCATTGGTTCCCAATCACCTTCATAGCAATTTTCCTTCACAAATCTGAGCAAACCTCTCAATTTGGGGTGCAAAAATTCTCTCCTTTCTCTCCTCTCTCGTCGGAAATGATGGAGAAAATGGTTGGGTTTGCGTCGGACTTGAAGCTGATTTGAATCTGGTCAAACTCAGTCCAAGTCCGGCCGGACTCTTGCTGCAATTTAAAAAGATTCCTTCCGATTCAGCCCCTCAACTTTGGGCAGTTCCAATTTTACCCCTTTTGGCCTCCAAAAGTGTAAAATTTCCCCCCAGTTAGACATTTCTAACATCCCATCCCCCGAGGACAAATTATCAGTTAGTTTTCACTAACGCTCGTCTCCAGGCGTTAAATTCCCAGTTAGTTTTCACTAACGCTCGTCTCCAGACGTTAAATTCTCAGTTAGACATTTCTAACATCCCATCCCCCGAGGACAAATTCCCAGTTAATTTTCACTAACTCTCGTCTCCAGACGTTAAATTCCCAGTTAGTTTTCACTAACGCTCGTCTCTAGACGTTAAATTCCCAGTTAGTTTTCACTAACGCTCGTCTCCAGACGTTAAATTCTCAATTAGACATTTCTAACATCCCATCCCCCGAGGACAAATTCCCAGTTAGTTTTCACTAATGCTCGTCTCCAGACGTTAAATTCCCAGTTAGTTTTCACTAACGCTCGTCTCCAGACGTTAAATTCTCAGTTAGTTTTCACTAACGCTCGTCTCCAGATGTTAAATTCCCAGTTAGTTTTCACTAACGCTCGTCTCCAGACGTTAAATTCTCAGTTAGTTTTCACTAACGCTCATCTCCAGACGTTAAATTCTCAGTTATTTTTCACCAACGCTCGTCTCCAGACGTTAAATTCCCAGTTAGTTTTCACTAACGCCCGTCTCCAGACGTTAAATTTAATCCTCAGTTGACGTTTGACATTCAAACGCTCAACCATATCTCCGGACATTCCAGTTACATTTCCGTCTCCAGACGTTAAATTCAATCCTCAGTTGACGTTTGACATTCAAACGCTCAACCATGTCTCCGGAAATTCCTGTTACAATTCTGTCTCCTGACGTTTTAATTTCTAGTGGTTTTCACCAACGTTCATCTCCCCGGCCGCCAGTCGTAAGCCCGATCGTCCCACCTCAGCGGCCATCAAGGTAAGCCCGCACAACAATTGTTCGGTCGAAACCTAACGGTTTATTTATATCCGCAAGCGCACGGGCTATTGTAATATAGCGGGTGCAAGTACGAGTCGATCCCACAGAGATAGGGTTTACTTAGGGGATATTTTTGTCTTTAGAAAGTATAGAAAAGATTGGGGGGAGATAAAATTTGTTTTTAGAAGAATAGAGAGAACATAAACAGAAAATACTTTAATTAAAATCTTATAAAACGAAGCATTCTCGGGATTGGAAATCATACACATAATCTTATTCATCAAATCGTCATTGTCTTAGAGATAAAAGGTTTTCATAAAAAGCAAGGATGGTATGTTAAGCCTACGCTACTTCGGGCTAAGACAGTAGCGTTTGTATTCTTCACTAATTATGTCCTAACTGTTTGAGATTTCCGTTTACGTTATTCCCGCCCTGTCACAAACGGGCGTTCCGGCTTATCTCTAGCTGACCATAATTAGTAAGAATCCATTAAGGACGAAAGTCAACATACTTTCCATTAAAGGAACATCCCTAGGCCATTGAACTACTCTCGTGATCAATGAAACCTAGTTTCTTTATATGGTTCCGTCAATCGAGATTCTTCGCTAGGTACTTCTCTCAATTGACTGAATCATACAAATTGGACATCTCCAAAATGTAAGGCATTTAGAGAATAATATAAAGAAATTGTTTAGATGAAGGAAGAAGACAAGACTTAACATTTTTACATGATGAATAAGTATGCTTTTGAGTTTCCAACCCCAAGAATAAGGGGGATTACTCACAAGCCATTTATAAAGTATAAGCAATAATAAAAGATTGAGTAAGAAATACTTATGAATGTAGAAGGCAAATGCTGAGAATAATGCTTCACTTTTATTTCTTTTCCTCCAAGGTAATTCCAAGAACAAACAATGAACTTGATCTTCAAATCTCTTTGGAAAATTGTTGTCACAAGTAATTGTATTATCTATCTATCAAGTATCAGTGATTTCTCTCTCCAAATTCGTATCTAAGACTGATTACAAGGGTCCTATTTATAAAAGGGAGGAGACTCTTCAATTGGGTGCCATCAAAAGGTGCCTTTACATCTGCAGTCACGATTTGCACGGTCGCGTCAAGGAAGTTGCACGGCCGTGTGACCCTTGGCGCCAGATTTGAATTTGAGTCTTGCGATTCGCACGGCCGCTCCACTCTAAGATGCACGGCCGCTCTGTATTTTGGCACAGCCACTCAATCTTCAAGACACGGCCGTTCTATATTTTAGGGCCAAAATGGCCTGAGAATGGCTAAGTGCACGGCCGCTCTGTCTTGGCCGCACGGCCGCTCCATCTGAAATTCAACTTTGTGTGCTTGATTTGGTTGGTGCTCTTCCATGCATTTTGCCTTGAAGTGTCCAAGCATCCTTTTGATAAAAAGAACCTAAAACCTGTCTTTAAATGCGAGAAATATACCAAAAGCGTAAAATCTAGATAATATGAAAAAGGAACTAAAAAGTACATGAAATGAAATGATAAATGATGTTTTATGTAATAAAAAGTATATAAAACTAAGGATAAATGACTATATAATAGTCACTTATCAACAATCCCTCTTCGGCCATCAAGGTAAGCCCGAATGCTCATCCCCAGCAGGATTCTAAAGAAGAAATGTTGATCCTTCCGTGTTGTTAATAACGCCAGTTTAACACAACCGTTCCCATCATTTGCCACCCTATCCCCAGCCGGATAAACCTGGCCGTCATCGTAAGCCCAGCATCCAAGGCACGAACGCCTTCGTCTCAGGATAAACGTATTCTCGCAACTCCGGTTTTAGGTGCCACACGCCCTCGTATGTTTCAGCAACTCCGGTTTGAGGCGCCACACGCCCTCGTATGTTCAACAACTCCGGTTTGAGGCGCTACACGCCCTCGTATGATTCAGCAACTCCGGTTTGAGGCGCCACACGCCCTCGTATGATTCAGCAACTCCGGTCTGAGGCGCTACACGCCCTCGAAGGTTTCAGAAGTCCCAGGTTCAAACGCCTCACAATAGTCTCCATTCAGGTTCAGATGCCTCGCAGTGGTCTCATTAAGGTTTAGACGCCTCCCAACAGTCTTGCTCAGGTCAAGGTCCCTACGCGCGGTCCTTGCACCTACGAACTACGATCGGCTTGATTTCCGCTCAGGATACGTAGGAATCCTTTCGCTAAGGGTCCAGCCAGCTGACCGCCCAGGTCTCTTCCAAAGTAAGGCATCCCGATTTGGATCCTTATCTTTTTTCAACGACCCCACCTCCTTCGGAGGAGACGTCGCTGAGGGGCTAACTGTAAGTACCCAAATCCGGATCGTCAAAATCCGTTAGAAAGTTAATCGGAATCCGTTAACAGGCCCGCTCCAGGTTAACCGGAACCCGTTAAGCTCCCTATTATTGTGCCAACGAGACGTCCCGGGACTGCCCCGAGCATCCCAACGTTGAAACGTACTTGACACACGTCATCGCACGTAAAAGTAAGGCTTTCCCTGAAAAACGCACTTTCCGGCACTTTTTGGGGGCGTTTCAGACATTTTCCGAACTGTTATTTAAAAAAGGGACAAAATCGGGACCTGGGAACGAACTCCCACACATTTGGTGACTCACAGGGACACTTGGCACGCATGCCACCTCCCTCTAGTCACCCTTCAATCAAATTCAAAGTGAAAAGACTAAAATACCCCTGGTATACAGTCTCAGTCCGGCCGGACTTCCTCTGCAGATTTTCAGATATTGCTAGCAAGCCCCTCCAATTTCCAAAGTTTCACAAACCCCCCCGGATTTCAGTCTAAGTTCGGCCGGACTCCTACTGAAAATTCACCTATAAATAGAAGTTGCTGTCAAAGCCAAAAGGAGGAAAAATTTTACTCCAAAAATCACTCTACCCCACGGCCCAACTCAGTTTCACCCCCTCCCGAGCTCCCGCTTGTCTCGATTCGCGTGAAACTTCCGTATTTCGATCAAATATGCCCCTCACCACTCCGAAACACCGTTCCAAATCAATTTCCGTATCCCGTATACACCTCCCGAGCCAAAGGAGTTGACCCTAGCCATAGGTACAACTCCCTCTCTCTAATCTCTCATTTCATCTCGGTTTACGCGCCAGTCGCTACAACCGTTTCGAACCACGTTATTGAAATGTAGACGCCTCCGTCTAACGGGGTCCGATACGTTTTAGTCCCTCGATCCTCTTTTCTTCCCGTAAGAGAAGTAATCACGGGTTAAAAAGGCGTTCCTACCCCGTTCCGTTTTAATTTTATGTCATTTACCATTCCGGATCGATCGATCCGTCGATTGTCATTTACTTTTCTGTCATTTACAATTCCGAGCCGTTTTGGCTCGTCGATCGTCATTTACAATTCCGAGCCATTTTGGCCTCGTCGATCGTCATTTACAATTCCGAGTCGTTTGGCTCGTTGATCGTCATTTATGATTCCCGATCGTTCGATTCCGTTGATACTGCTTTAAATACTGTCATTTACAAGTCCGACCCGTTTGGATCGTGATAGTATTTACTTTTCAAAGTCCGAGTCGCAACCCGATTCGTTGATCGCAAAATCATTTAATACGCTTTTTTCCCTTAAAAATCGTTAACAATGTAATGCCCGGTTCAAAACCGGAGTTCGTCCTTCGAACTCTCTTTCAAAATGCGCGAAATGACGTTTGGCATCCAAATGCTCATCTTCAAACTAAAAGCCGCCATTTGACACTCAAAATCATTTAATACGCTTTTTCCCGTAAAAATCGTTAACAATGACTCGCCCGGTTCAAAAAACCGGAGTTCGACCTTCGAACTCCTTTTCAAACCCAAAATCGACGTTTGCCACGCAAACACTCATTTCAAACTCAAAACCGACGTTTGTCATTCAAACGCTCATCTTTTCAAACAAGTCACCTAATCAACGTTTGACATTCAAACCAAGATTAAGCTTGTCATTCAAGCCCCCATTTCAAAACACACACACACACACACGATTTTCGAGAAAGGTAGAAAGACTCATCATACGAGGCAATTCAGGTGATCTCGTAATACTCTTCCCAAAACGTAACGACCTCCAAACCTAACATTCTCTGGTACTCAAAAAGCTTTTTACTCATTTTTGCTACCAATAAAAATGACCCCCATTTTCAAAGCCTTTTCCTAAGTTTTTGCTACCAATAAAAACGACACCTTTTCACTAAAGCCGTTTCTCAACGTTTTGGGCTCAAAATACAAAAACCACGTGGCGACTCCTCATTTTCCTTCCCATGAAGCGAGGTCTCAGACACCAACCCTCCACGAAAGACAACCGCGTTTCGCGTCCGCGCAAAATCCCGGGTAATTCCACCGTCATCTTAAACCCGTCTTTTAACGAAAACTTAACGGAAGTCCATTCCCTTCCTAGTTTTCAAGCCCGGCCGTCATCATAAGCCCGTCCTTTAACGAAAACCTAACGAAAGTCCATTTCCTTCCTCGTTTTCAACCCCGGCTGTCATCATAAGCCCGCCCTTTAACGAAAACTTAATGGAAGTCCATTCCCTTCCTAGTTTTCAACCCCGGCTGTCATCGTAAGCCCGTCCTTTAACGAAAACTTAAAGGAAATCCATTCCCTTCCTAGATTTCAAGTCCGGCCGTCATCGTAAGCCCGTCCTTTAATGAAAACTTAACGGAAGTCCATTCCCTTCCTAGTTTTCAAGCCCGGCCGTCATCGTAAGCCCGTCCTTTAACGAAAACTTAACGGAAGTCCATTCCCTTCCTAGTTTTTGAGCCCGGCCATCATCGTAAGCTCGTCCTTTAACGAAAACTTAACGGAAGTCTATTCCCTTCCTAGTTTTCAAGCCCGACCGTCATCGTAAGCCCATCCTTTAACAAAAACCTAGCGAAAGTCCATTCCCTTCCTCGTTTTCAAGCCCGGCCGTCATCCTAAGCCCGTCCTTTAACGAAAACCTAACGAAAGTCCATTTCCTTCCTCGTTTTCAACCCCGGCCATCATTTTAAGCCCGCACCAAAAGCACACATCCCTGGCAGTTTCCGAACTACATCCAGGCTTGATTCCCATCCGGGATACGTAGGTAGCCTACCATAGGTCCAGCCACTTGATCAACACGGTCACCCTTTTTCTCTGACAGTTATAGTAAGCCCAAATCTTCTCCACAAGAATGCCTTCTAATAGTCCCCATTTAGGCTCATACTACTGAACCGAGCCTCGACTTAGGTTCATACTCCTGAACCGATCCCGAATTCAGGTTTATACTCTTGAATCGAGCTTCGACTTAAGTTTATACTCCTGAACTAAGTCCCAACTTTGGTTCATACTCCTGAACCGAGCACCAATTTAGGTTCATACTCCTGAACCGAGCCTCGACTTAAGTTCATACTCCTGAACTAAGTCCCAATCTAGGTTCATACTCCTGAACCGAACCTCGACTTAGGTTCATACTCCTGAACTAAGTCCCCATTTAGGTTCATACTCCTGAACCGAGCCTCGACTTAGGTTCATACTCCTGAACTAAGTCTCGACTTAGGTTCATACTCCTGAACTAAGTCCCAATTTAGGTTCATACTCCTGAACCGAACCTCGACTTAGGTTCATACTCTTGAACTAAGTCTCGACTTAGGTTCATACTCCTGAACTAAGTCTCGACTTAGGTTCATACTCTTGAACTAAGTCCCAATTTAGGTTCATACTCCTGAACCGAATCTCGACTTAGGTTTGTAATCCTGAACCGAGCCTCGACTTAGGTTCATACTCCTGAACTAAGTCCCAATTTAGGTTCATACTCCTGAACCGAGCCTCGACTTAGGTTCATACTCCTGAACTAAGTCCTCATTTAGGTTCATACTCCTGAACCGAGCCTCTACTTAAGTTCATACTCCTGAACTAAGTCTCAACTTAGGTTCATACTCCTGAAATAAGTCTCAACCTAGGTATAGACACTTCCGCTAAGTCGAGTCTGTCTTCTGTAATGCCTCCGCTAAGTTGAGTCTGTCTTCGGCAATGCCTCCGCTAAGTCGAGTCAGTCTTCGGCAACGCCCCCGCTAAGTCGAGTCAGTCTTCGGCAACGCCTCCGCTAAGTCGAGTCTGTCTTCGGCAACGCTTCTGCTAGGTCAAATCAGCCTTTGGCAACGCCTCCGCTAGGTCGAGTCAGTCTTCGGCAACGCCTCCGCTAAGTCAAATCAATCTTCGACAACACTTCCGCTAAGTCGAGTCTTCCTTCGGCAATGCCCTCGTTAGTCGAGTCTACCTTCGACAATGAAAATGCGGTGGGAGGTCCATTCTTTTGACCGCTCCTTTCCCCCGCAAGACCTGAACTATGACCGGCTTGATTCCCACTTGGGATACGTAGGAATCCTTTCGTTAAGGGTCCAGCCATTCGACCGCCTCGGTCACCTCCTCGCCCATCTCGGCAATGTTTGCCAGATTGCGATCCTCACTTTGTCGATGATCCCACTTCCCTTGGAAGTACCGTCGCCGAGGGGCTACTGTAAGTACTCCAATCTGGGTCGTTAATATTCCGTCAGTCTAAATTAATGATTTATAATCATTTAGGAGCATTTTGGCCATTATTTTGACAATTTTAACGAGGAAGGACCTCTTAGAAATAAAAAAAATGGACAATTACCTCGCTGGATGTCTGTCATTTCCAAGGAAAAGGAATATATTGACCATTTAAAAAAGCCAAAACTGCCAGAAACAGCTTTCTGCAAAAAACATGCACGCCTACTAGGGTCATCCGCGTGGATGAGATTGTACCTAGAATCTTGTCCACGCGGATAAGATCAGCACCCAGGCAACCTATAAATACCCCTCTTCTCCCTCAGTTTAGTTTAAGACACGGAAAAAAGGCCCAAAAAATATGAAAACCTACTGTCACTCTGCCCAAATCCACCCATAAACAACCATTTACACCTTCAAAACTCAAATTCCACACAATATTCATCCTCTAATCCATCCCAAAACCACTTCTAACCCTTTGAAACCTTCAAACCCTACACTCAAGTTCAAGAAACATTGGTAATACCCTTGTTCTTTCTTACTCAAAACTCAATCATACATACATCTTCCTACATAAATGATGTGAAGTGGTTGTTGTTACTTCTTGTTGAACTCCCCTTCCCCTCTTGTCCCAAGGATCTAAGAGGATTTCCATGGAATCTATTTCCATGGATGATCCTCTAAGGTGATCCATATTTTATTTTATGTCATTCCCCACTCCTTTTCTTTTTACATCTCTTGGTAATTGTTTGCTTGACCTAGAAGATGGTCATTTTGGAGTCAATCTCCACATATGACCACTTCTAAATGGTTCACACTATCTAATTACATGCCTCTCTACATTTTTAGTTTTACTTGTTTTCTTGACCTAAATATGGTCATCTTGGAGTCAATCTCCATAGATGACAATTTCAAATGGTCCACATTATTTACATTCCTTGCAAATTCCCCTCCCCATGTCTAAGATGCTCACCTTGGAACACTTTCCTTGGATGAACACCATCTAGACTTACAAAATAGGTCACGCAAGATGTAGGAGATACACTTGAGCATAGATCTCAAGGATGGTCATCTTATGACCACCTTAGAGATCTTCCTCTAAAGTTGATACATCTTGACCTAACTCTCTTGTCAATTTACTTTCATGTCAAATTCCCCCTTTTCCCCTAGCAAATGAAATGCTCACAAAGTCCCAACGTACCCCCGGGATGACTTGATTAAGTGAATTCATCACTTATGACCACTAATTAAAGTCTAGGAAAAGAGAGGACAAGCATGGATGCCAAAATCCAAATCCCCATTTACTTTCTGCCTTTCAGTTATAATTCCAGTTAAGTCCTGTAAATCCAGTTAACTTTCTGGAAATTACAGTGACTAAACTGGAAATTGTAAAATATGGAGACTGTAGCCCTATCCGCGCGGATAAGATTGCACTGCAGTCTTGTCCACGCGGATGACATTGTCATCTGCAAACAATCCCTCATTTTTCTGTTATTTTCAGTTTAATCCCTGTTTCAAACTATTTTTCAGTTCAGTCCTTACAATTTTAGTTATTTTCAGAAAAGTCCCTTTAAAATACACACACACACACACACATAAAAAGGTTTCAAGTGAGGATGACTCATCGTATGAGTGAATGTGCGCTCGCCGAAATTGGAATGAAAATAAAGGAGTCACCACGCCGTTTTTAAGAGGAAACATTGAAAACCTTTTGAGAGAGAAAATATGGGTTCGAGTGTCAGGTTACGTGTTGGGAAGAACCGATAGTTCACCCAACATGCCTCGTCCGTAGACGAGTCTTTCAATTAAACATCCAAGCAAATCCAAAAGTGTGTGCAAATGTTGACAATGAACAAGTGTGGTAAACATGCATTTTATTAATATGAATCGAGACTTACAACTTGTGAGCCCATTATTTAGGGAGACCACATCCCTACTACAACAATCTAAAACAGATTACAAGAGAAAAAGGTTTCTGCAGGTAGGCATGATATGTCGCATGACACATGACACAGGTGACCACATATGTCGCGTGACACAGGATCACCTATGACCAATGTGTCGCGTGACATACAGAGGCCATCTGCAGAAACTTACACAATGAACACCAGAATCAACAACAACTAACACAGATCTAATTAATTGACCAGATTAGATACGAAATACGGAAATAACAACAAATCGACCCCGGGAGTGTGGATATGGGTAGATCCACACCCCCTTGGGGTTTACACACCAAATTCAAGCAAGTATTCAACAATAATAGCTCAATTACACAGATTAGACAAGTTAAACAGAGAGATTTTGATTGGGATTCAGTAATCTAGACAGATAGGGTCTGATTACTGAATCCTAACAGAAGTAGACAATAGAATTATGAAGAATTGAGTAGTAGGAAGAGAGAAGAGAGGGTTTAAGATTTGTTACCCTTGTTACTTCCACGAGTTCTATATCAAGTTAGATATAGAACCCTTCAATTTGCTGCTTCTGGTCTTGGGGGCCTGAGAGAATTGGTGCAAAGGATCCAAGTGGTTTTGGTTTGAGAAATGAGTTTGGATTGGAGGGAATTGGGTAGGTTGAAGGTAGGGGAGAGAGAGAGTTGTGTTTGGGGGCTTTGTTACGATGCAATTTCTGCAGAGTAACGGTGAAATTTGAAGTCAGGGTCTATTTACGAGGGGGAGGGTCTTATTTATAGGCTGCAGTTAGTGGTCACCTTGTGTCGCACGACTATACGCAACCACTTTCCATGCCTCGACTTGTCGCGTGACACAAGGTGGCCTCAAACATTTTTTGGCGCCAAAACCAGTTTCTGGAACATTCAGGCCTAAATACCTAAAAAGTCCAAAAAGGTTTATTCCCAACAGGTCCCTTGGCATGAGTAAGGTACCAAAAGGTACTTCCTTCGCGGGAAACTTATGAAATGTTTCCGAAAGTCTCGGGATAGGCCGGGAATTTACCAAAACGCCCCTTAATGCAGTTTTATTATATTAAAATGCATCTAAAAAAAGTTGTGAATTGGATTGGTGTACTTACAGAGCCCCTCGACAACGTCACTTTTGGAAAAAGTGGGGTTGTCGATAAAATAAGACCCAATCCCAATGAGCATCAAGGGATAAGGTAACGGGCTAGAAGGTGAATCGGGGAATCTGATGGCTGGACCTTTCTGAGAAAGGATTCCTACGTATCCCTTAAAAGGGAATCAAGCCAAATCATAGTTTGGAATTACCAAAACTAATCCATAAGCAAGAAAGGGGTAGAGATGTATCTTCATACCTTTGTTGTGCTTACCTGTGACTTCTTGAGGGGTCGGTACTAATGCGGTTGGCTAGTAGCTGCCTTTTGTGCCAGGTTGTAGCTGCCGGAGGGTCTCATGCTGCAACTGGTATTTGCGAGTAGCTGCCGGAGGGTCTCATGCTATTGCTGTTGACGAGTTGTAGCTGCCGGAGGGTCTCATGCTACAACTGGTCTTTGTGGATGCCGGAGGGTCTCACACCACTTCGTTGGTGCAGGGTAGTTGTCGGAGGGTCTCACACTACTGCTGCTTCTCTTCGTGGATGCCGGAGGGTCTCATACCACTTCTGCTGGTGCAGGGTAGTTGCCGGAGGGTCTCACACTACTGCTGCTTCTCTTCGTGGATGCCGGAGGGTCTCATACCACTTCTGCTTCTGCTTTGCTGGGGATAGGTGTAGCTGCCAGGGGTCTCACGCTACTTCTTTTGCTCTGTTGGGGATAAGTGTAGCTGCCAGGGGTCTCACGCTACTTCTTTTGCTCTGTTGGAGATCAGTGTAGCTGCCAGGGGTCTCACGCTACTTCTTTTGCTCTGTTGGGGATCAGTGTAGCTGCCAGGGGTCTCACGCTACTGCTTCCCTTTTGTTGTTCTTTTACCGGTTTTGCTGCTGGACGGTCTTTGTTGATTGTTTGCTTTTCTTTTTGTGTCCTGAGCTTTGCTTGGGAAGCCGGGGACTCTGCTTTTGTCTGTGCCTCGAGGCTACTGATCTTTGAAATTTTTACTTGGTAAACCGGGGACTCTGCTTTCTGGGGAGTTGGCTTCTTTTTGGGATTTTTGCCTGGTAAGCCGGGGATTTCTGCTTTCTGGGGAGTTGGCTTCTTTTTGGGATTTTTGCCTGGTAAGCCGGGGATTTCTGCTTTCTGGGGAGTTGGCTTCTTTTTGGGATTTTTGGGGCCGTTGATTTTGCTGAGCTCTGTTTGGGAGACTATCACAGATACGGGCTTTTTTGTTCTTTCTTCTTTTTTTTTTCGGTTTGGCCTGAGGGCCAGTCTTCGAGGTGTGGTGAGACTTAGTTGATCATTGTACCTGCGAGGGAGAAACAACAACTCCAAGTGCTGCGTCTAACCAAGCTATCTTGTTAGCAAAGATTAACCTATGTTAGCTTGTTTGCACGAGTCTGTCTGTTCTGGGAAGGAAACGCGATCATTGTGTTAAAAGGTCGGCTTTGTCAGGTTTGTGCATGAGGTTTTGGGATTGTCTCGGATAGGTGTGTATAGTAGGGGTCCTCTCCCGTGTATTTTGATGGGCATGTATATGAGGGTAGGAGGTGTATTATAGCAACGGCGAGTCGGAAAATGCTCTGGGGTAACCACTGCAGGCTTTTCTATACTTGTAAGTGCTCCAATTTGAGCTTGTTAGAATTTTCGTTAGAAAATTAACGAAAGTTATAACATTTCTAACAATTCCTAACTATCCTAACATTTCTAACAAAGTGAGGGTAAAATGGGCATTGTTATTTAAGGTTAAACCTTAAAAAGAATCTTAAAAAGAAAAACAAAAGAATAAAACCACAAATAGAAATGCTGGAAACATAATCCGTCAGTCAATTTGAATTTTGAAAAAGATTATTCCTTGTGTCCAAAGCCTGAAGCAGCAATTAATGAACAGTGCACGCGACTGGATCCATCCGCGCGGACATCTTTGCTATTTTCAGAGGGCTATAAATTGAGCCCTCCAGTCACAGAAATAAAGAGGAAGAACACAAATGCAACGAAGTTCTGGCGAAATATAGAGAGAAAACAGTGAGAATTCTCAAGAATTGTCACCTTTTTCTTTCCAATCTTTCCCAACTCATACTCATCCACTCACTCTCATATTAAAGCCCTAAACACTCATACACTCAAGCCAAACACTCAAGAACACAAGGAAGATTGGTAAACCCTCTTCTTCCTAACCCTAAATCTCATCCATGCATGCATCTTCAAACTACAAAATGTAGTTCTTTCATCTTCTTTCTCTAGATCTAAGAAGATCACCATGGAAGACCATCTCCATGGATGATCTTCTACAAAGATCAACATTATTTTCAAAGCTTTTCTTGCTTACTTGCAAAAATGCACTTTCAAAAAACCCTAAAAAACCATTTTCAAGCACTAAATCTTGATTTCAAAGGGTAAAATCCCCCTCCCCAAGCAAATGAAATGCTTAGTCCTAATGTACCCCAAGGATGGTTTGGTATAGTTGATTCACCACTAAAATGTCTAGTGATCACTAACCAAAACCTAGGGAAATGGGGACAAGCATGGATGCCAAACCCCCCTTAAAATCATATTTTCTTTCTTGGGAAGTTGCTGTCCAGTAGCAATTTTCCCAGACCTCAGTCCATGGTCTTAATTTTTGGACACAGATGAACTTGGAATTTGGTGTTGACTACAAAACACTTTTTGTAGCCAACATCCAGAGCTTTCCAGACATATTTTTACCTTATTTTTTGGGTGAGTAAAACTCCTCTTTTCAATTTTTCTTTCAGAGGCTAGTTCATCAGCTTCTGGGAATCCAGATCTCATATCTGAGGTTTCCAGAAGGTTTTGACCCCTCAAATCTTATCCAAAATGGAAATTTCTTTCACACAAAGTTTATTCGAGGAGTCTAGAGAAACTTTCATTCTCTGAGTTCATCCAGATTATGAAGTTTTAGGACCCTTGAATCCATTTCAAAATCAGGTGTCTGCTGCCATTTTCTTCTGGCAGAAGTGACTTCTCAACTTCAAAAGGTTTTTTGAGTACCAAATCTCAAACCAAAAATTCTCCAAAAAATCATGGGATCAGTTTAAAGTCTTAAAAAGACATCCCAATTTTTACTTTTTCCAGTTTCAACTTATTTTGGCCAAAACACACACACACACACACACAAAATGATTTTCAGCTTGGAAGACTCGTTTTTACGAGGCGCGTCGGGTGCACACTAACGTCCTTCCCGACGCGTAACATGACCTCCGAACCTAAATCTCTGATCTCGGGCTTTTTTCAAAGTTTTGCCCTTCAAAATTAAAATGGCGTGGCGACTCCGTTTCTTCCGGTTTTATTTGGTTTTTCAAAGAAACGCAAAAATCGAATTTTTCCCGCGAAAAAGGCAACACACATCGTTACAGTGGCGACTCCGCTGGGGACTAAGCTTTTTAATAAAAAAATGGTATTCGGTATATTGGTGGAAACCATTAAATTTCCCGTTATCGCCTCCTAACACGAGTCGGGGATAAATTGTGGTCTAACAATCCCACGTACCGGTATCACCGTTTTCAAAAAAAGGCTTTTGAGGGTCAAGCTTCCGTCCCGGTTCGAAAATCATTTTTGTGTGTGTGTTGATTTTTGCACAGCTTTCATGTTGTTTTGGCCGCCTCGGAGAAAGTCAAAATTTTGACTGTCCGGAATAATGTCCCTAATCGTCGAATTTTCATGCTTACGTGCTTATGTGCTCATAAAAAAAAAATTCAAAAAAAAAGATTTTCAAAAAAAAAAAGAAAATTTCCAAAAAAAAATCATGCATCATATTTTTTAAGACACATAAAAAAAATTTCTATTTTACTCAGAAAAGGAATATAGACTGCTTGCACACTACGCGCACGTGACCGTACACTGCACACTACGTCCTTAACCCGGGGAAATCCTTGTCGCGGTCCGTTTGGTCTTATTACGCCTCTCGGATGAGCACAGGACTACCCAAACATCCCATGGAGCCTCGTGTCGACCATGCACTTGTCCGTGACACACTTTGTCCGAGACCCGCTGGTTTTTAGTCCGGTCCGTGTCATGCCCCGTCCGTGTATAGACCTTTCCTTTCAAGCCTTTGTCGGCATACCGACTCAATATCTCTCGGGTCCCTAATCGCCGCTAATCCGCCGAAGTTCCGCCGGTTTTCCGCCGCAGACTTTGACCAAGATATTGACCGGCGCCTTGACTTCGGCTCGATCGGCACAAATTATACACCGACTCCCAAGCATTGACACCGAGTCATCAAGGATTAACGGTTATTCCATGCCTAATTACGGCTTAACCGACGATAAGTCAAGATCAATAGCGTGACATTTATCACCCAAATCATGCCGACTTTTCGTCGAGCCCTCGGACACGATCTTGACTTTAACGTCGCCTTTGTCCGTAATTTACATCGAATGCTCGTTAAGACTCGATTACCCGCCAGCACTTCTAGGATCGTTTTTCTTTCGGTCGGTGGGACCCGCTTGCCCTATAGGACCTCGCCCGGGCCGTCCACCCCGGGAGGTCGAAATACGGGTGGAATACGAGGGGCTTATAGACGTAGTGACGGGCCCACCGATCCAGAATCGAGTAGTTTGCGAAAAGAAGAGCAATCTTTTCCAACCGATTAGGTTAATAAAACATGTTTTAAGTAAACGTGAACAAATAATCGCATGTTGCATGAGCCAAAAGCCCAAACACCTACCCTCCTTCCATTCCTGCACATCTCGAACCTTCGTGTCCTTTCCCCCGCAGCCTCCGCACAAAGCTTGGTTTCTGCACCGGTCACCGTTTGATCGGAGTTGGGAAGAGTCAAGCGCATCGTCGCCTTCGCCATTTGTTCCGACTCCGGTTTCCGTAATGTCTCGCATCGCCCGGTAATGATGGGGATAACGTTGCTCCGTCCTCCGTAATCCCTCGACATGCACCCGCATGTGGATCCAGTTGGTAGAGCAAATGAGGCTTCGGCATGAGGCTCAAATTGATGACCCATCGGGGGTAGTCGCAAGTCATGGTTTGACTATCGCCTCAATTCCGATGGCACTTTTACCGCAAAGACAGAGAAGGGTTCTCCTCCTCTTCTTAACAGTCCGGATACACCAAGATGCTACCCCAAGATTCCTATGTTACCACCGCGGGACTCCCGCCCGCCGACTTACAGGCAACCGGCCCCCAAACAGCTAGTCGTGGACGAAAGAGTTCGGTATACCGTCGCTTGTCCCCTCTCAAGGTGATGATCCCACAAATATCGGCTGAGTGATGAAAATCGTGGAACAATCGAAGAAATATGGTCACCATCAAAGCCCCGGGAAGAACGCGGAACGTACACGCAGCTCGGATTGAAGAGGCCACACGCCACTTTGGGACCTTAGCAATATCCCAACCGATCGGGGCTACCTTGAAGGGCAAACATATGCCCATTCCCGGGACCTCAATATCTCTCATTATCCGGCGGAGTCCAATCACTCGCTACCGCACGAGCCCACAGCCAGATCCCCGGACCGCTCCACTCAAAGTCATTCCAAAGACCGCTCAACCCGAGGTCCCAAATCCGCCACCACCGTAGAACACATTTGGTGGGATATTTGTGACTGTCCCGATTGCCTTGAAAGGGACTATCAGACTGGATACACGAGGACCGTCCTCCTAAGAAAAAGAAAATTTCCTCCCAAAGAAAAATTGAAGGAGAGGTTCGAGGCCGGTGATAACGGTGTGGGAACGCTCGGGGAGCCATCTGGGGATTTGATTATTATGTGCTCTACTCCAATGCAGTCTTCCCAAAGCAAAAAGGGTAAAAGAGCAAGAACCTTGCCAACGACGGAATTGAGACCTTCGGATACCGTAGTACCGCAGTAACGGAAGTCCAACCCCTCGGGGTCAACCAAGGTTCGGGCTTTGTCCAGCCTCCCGAGTATCCACCGATGAAGAAAAACCGACGCTGGTCTGGCGCTCCCACTCAATCAACATGTTGATTTGGAGATGGCAACCGCCACAAAAGGCATCAAGATAACCTGTGGGCTTCGGCAAAGACTCGCCTCGCAAGAAAAAGGCACGAAGTGACCGGCTTGATGACTCTCCATCCCGAGACAAGGACCAAATCTATGATCCTCACCTATATGGGAGTATGATCACCTTCTGCGCGATGAAGATTTGCCAAGAGATGTCTCCCCAACACAATGAAGCTTTGTACATCACTATTCGGCTCAACACCGTGTCACTCCCTGGGGTATTAGTGGACAATGGATCATCGGTAAATGTCCTTCCTCAAAGATGATGAGGGCCCTCCGCATAAATGAAAGGCGCGTGATCCCATCTACCCGGACCGTCCAAAGCCTACGACGGTTCGTCTCGTCCCCATTCTGGGACGGTGACTCGAACTCGTACGAAACCCAAATGGTGCCCGCAAAGTTCCATGTAATGGATATCCCCTCCGAGTTCACAGCTCTACTAGGCGCCCTCGTTGCATCACATGAAAGCCATAGCCTCCACTCTCCACCAATGCGTCAAATTCATCAACCGGCAGGAGACCTTGAAGTCATAAGGGGTGACAGCTTCCTCATAGGGAACAGAAGAGCTGAAACAATAGCCAAGAACGCCCACAGTCAAACACCGGGCTACATCCTTCAAGAGGCAAGTCTCGCCAAAGCATCCTTTGGAATCCAAAGAATGCCAACTATGTCGACACACTCAAGCAAGCGGACTCCGAAGAAGTTCGATTCATCAAATTCAATTGCTATTTCCAACACTGGGAGGCGCATCGGAAGGAAATGCTGAACACCGCCGTGATACATGTGCACACAAGTCTCAGGTCCTCAATCGCAGCATTTGTCGCATTCTCGCAAACTCCATTCCTCGGCCTCGCCGGCCGAGGAGATTTTCATGATAAAGTCAGCAAACACCGGCAGTACTCGGCTCGAATCTATGAACGTCGTGTGGGACGTCCTCCTTGCTAAACTACCCGCCAAGCCTTTCCGCTCGAGTATGGGACATGAGATTTTTCTAGCCGCTCACCGAGACGCAATGCGTCCTTACATCCGGATTGAGCGATCGATTGTGACGAAACGGAAGTCCCTGCACTGAGGAAGATCCCTACATCCACATGCTCGCTTCGATACCAAACACGCTTGATTCTGGTTCGTACAAAGAGATGATAGTAACGATCGAAGAGGGAGCACAGAGACCATGCCTTTCCCGAGTTGTGAAGCCACCAATGCCGATGCCGCTCAAGAATTGGGAAACTCTCTCAGGCCCGTCCGCGACCAAGGAGGAAATGATCACCAAGCTTGGATTGGTCCCCCGTCCTTTCGTGTCAACCTTTGTAAAGTCCTCCGAGTCTCTCATTGTTGAAGTTCGAAGTCTCGAGTCGTCCGACGGCCTCACGCCCGAAGACTACGAGTCCGTAGCCAACGTTGTATTCCCTTCGTCTTCAATGAAATGATGAACCTTTCGAGTATCCCTTAATTGCCACTTTAACTAATGATGAATTAACTAATAATCTAAAAACAAGTTAATAACGATTCACTAGATGAAGAGGCGTATACATTAAATGAACAATATATCAAAGAAATCTTTAAGCAAAGTTGTCCTAAAGAGGAAAATCGAGCCCAAGCCGCCGAAGAGATTTTGACAAGTGTGAATTTGGGAACTATGAAGAGCCTAAAGAGACGCAGATTGGTAGTTTCTTCGAAGGGATCGAAAGGGTTGCCCTAATCGAGCCGCTAAAAGAATTCGTGGATGTGTTCGCATGGTCCTATAAAGATATGCTGTGCCTCGATCCTTCCATAGTTGAGCACCGAATACCGCTCGACCTTAAGTCAAGCCGCAGCGTAAGCTAAGAAGAATTAAGCCCGAATGGTCCTTACAAGTGAAAGAGGAAATAGAAAAAGATGCTCAGTAAGTGGTTCATCGTGGTCATTGAATACCCAACATGGCCGCCCAACATAGCGACGGTGACCAAGGCCAACGGAAAGATCCGATGCCGCGTAGACTTCAGAGACTTGAACAAAGCCACCCAAAAGACGATTTCCCCGCCAAACATCGACATTTTGGTAGATTCCACGGCCAACCACGAAGTCAAATCTTTCGTCGATGGTTTTGCCGGCTACAACCAAATCAAAATGGCGTAAGAAGATCAAGCCAAAACAGCCTTCACAACCCCTCGGGGCACATATCGCTACACGGCCATGCCATTCGGACTAAAGAATGCCGGGGCTACGTACTGCAGTGGCGCCATGCTCTGCTCCATGACATGATCCATAAAGAAATTGAGGTCTATGTGGACGACATGATAATACATTCCAGGATCGATGGCAGCACTTTGTTGATTTGAGAAAATTCTTCGGCCGCCTCCGAGACCACAAAGATGAGACCGAATCTCAGCCAAGTGCACCTTCGGTGTAAGACGAGGCAAGGTACTAGGATATATGGTGACGTAACGGGGAATCGAAGTAGATCCCCGTAAAATCAAGGCGATAGTTGAAATGAAGCCACCACGGACACTGGCGTAAGTGAAATCCTTCATGGGAAGATCGCAATACATAAGCCGCTTTGTAAATCACCGACCTCGATCCGCGAGCCAATCTTCAAGTTGATGAAAAAGAATGCCTACACGTAATGGACCCTGTAATGTCAACTTGCCTTTGAACAAATTAAGGCATACCTTGTGAATCCCCGATTCTCTCGCCCACCACATCGGCAAAAGCCACTCTTGCTATATCTAACTGTCACCGATACAAAGAATTGGGGCTATGCTAGCTCAAGAGAAAAAGATTCCAAAGTCGAAAACGCCATCTATTTCGTAAGCGTAAAGCTCCAAGGAAGCGAACTCAATTACTCGCTTGCAGAAGACTGCGCAGTGTTTGGTCTCTGGGTAGTGGGGAAAATTGAAACACTACATGCAGCCTCACCCGATACATCTTGTTTCAAGGATAGACCCCATCAAATATCTGTTCGACAAGCCTTCCATCTCCATGAGATTGGCAAAATGGTCGTTCTTTTTGGCCGAATATGACATCGCTTATGTTTCAAGGAAATCCATAAAAGGACGCATAATGGCAGTAACATCCGGCCGATTTCCCAAGTGATGAGTCCCGAGGACCCGAACCTCAATTTCCCGATGATGGAATCTTCGCTCTAGAAGGAGAAAATCGCCGGTAACTCTTCTTCGACGGGCGTCAAACAAAAGGGGAACGGGATAGGAATGCTTCCCGGGTCGATCCTACTGACGAACACACCCCCATAGCAAGCAAGGCCGAACTCAAGTCACCAACAACGCCGCCGAATATGAAGCTTCGCATAGCCGGGTTGAAGCCGCCCTTGAAAGAAATATCAAGTGAATCGGAGGTGTACGGTGACTCGCCCTCATCATCAATCGTGTCTCTAACAAATGGAAGACCGTGATCCGGGTTTAAGTATCATGCTTACATGGAAGAGTTAATAACTCAATTCAAAGAAATCAGCTTTCATTACTCGCCAAGAGACCGAAACAGTTCGCAGATGCTCCGGCTACACTAGCCTCTCTTGTCGAAATACCGAAGGAAAGTCTCGTTAAACCATTCGTAGCCTGGGAGAAGAGAAAACCCCGCCTATTGCTTCAAATTGAAGTGAAGCCGAATCGATCAATGATCCCTGGGTACACTCAGCATTTACCAAGCACTCAAGGATGGCGAGGCCTCTTTCAAAAACGAAGATGGGGAATATAAAGAAGGAATCAAAGCAAAAAGTCTCTCACTTCAAGCGCCGCTCCCATTATGTTCTTTTCGGGAAACATGCTATACAAAAAGCGTTATCAAGGCCCCCTCCCGCGATGTATCGCAAACAAGCAGGCTACCGAACTCATGAAAGAAATACATGGTGGTACTCGCGGCCCTCACATGAATGCTCGAGCTCGATGCAAATCATACCGAGAATGGGGTATTTTTGGATCACCACGGAAGCCGACCGCATCCAGCTTTGTCAAAAGCCGCGACAAATGTCCGCCGATACTCAAATCTTAATCACTTGCCTCCTCACGAGTTATACCGCATGACAACCCCTCGTCTTTCGTCACTGGGGAATTGATGTCATAGGCAAAATCACACCATCAGCAAAGAACGGCCACGAAGTTCGTCCCCGGTAGCCGTGGATTATTTCACCAAGTGGGTTGAAGCCAAGTCCTACAAAAATCCTCAATTCAAAGAAAGTCGCCCTCTTCATCAAAGAAAACATCATGTGCCGATACGGGTTGCCGCCGAAATCATTTCGTATAATGGATCCCACTTCAAGGGGAATGTGACAGTTGCCGGCGTAATTCGAATAACCCGTCACAAGTCATCACCCTACTGTGCCCCAAACCAACGGAGCCGTCGAAGCAAAGAAACAAGACTCGGAAAATATCATCCGGAAAATGGCCGTCCAAGGCGTAGATTGGCCCGAGAAGTTACACCTCGGCACTTCGGGGCTGGGCGTAACATCGCCGAACGGCAATCGGGGAAACACCGTTTGCCCTCACATACGGAATGGAAGCCGTACTCCCAATCGAGCCGGAAATACCTCGCTCCGTATACCGCCGAAAGCCAAATCAACGAGGTCGAATGGCTCCGCAGTCGCCATAACGAATTGGGCCCTACTAGACGAACGCCGATCGAAGGCCATGGAACACATCCGGCCTATCAAGGAAGAATGGCCAGAGCCTTCGACAAGAAAGTAAAGCATCGGGAGATCCGAGAAGCGTGATCTCGTTTCTAAAAGAAAAGCCCCTTGGTCCGTATCAACCCTCTCGGCAAATGGGAGCCCGTATGGGTCGGCCATATGTCGTCCGTAAGATCTTCTCCTGAGGAGCCATGCAACTTGCGGACCTCGACGGAATCCCTTTGTACACCCAAATGAATGGTGACAAGCCGCGCGTATACTACGCGTAAAAAAAAAAAACAAAAAAAAAAAAAAACAAAAAAAAAAAAAAAACAAAAAAAAAAAAAAAAACAAAAAAAAAAAAAACAACAAGAAAAAGAGTGCTAAAAGAGTAATACCCAACTAGGTTAGAAACCCGAGAAGGGCGGCCTAGGTAAAAACAGTGGTTGCACCAAAAAAAAAAAAAAAAAAAAAAAAAAAAAAAAAAAAAAACAAAAAAGAGTTCACCAAAGTTGAACTACGAAGACCCGAGCTCCTCAAAATGAGGGGAACGTAGGGCAAAATGGAAACGGTCTCGGTCTAAAGCACAAATAAAAGCCATACTTTGGCATCAATACAATTGATCGTACCATGAAAGCGTCTCAAAAAAAAAAACTCTAAAGCAATTCAAATATTCATTACAAGTTAAAAGCTCTTTGACGAGTCTAAGCCCGATTCATTCCTACAACCGGCAACCTCGCTAAAAGAAAACTAAGATACATAATCAAACTAATGTGTCTGTCATGGCAAGAAAGGGATACTTGGAAACCTCAAAGTCACTCCAAGCCACTGCATCGGTCTCTCCTTCTTCTTCCCCTCCGAGTCTTTCTCTTCGAACCGGAAAAATGTCGGTATTCCTCCTACCAAACTCGGTATAGGAACAAAGGGTCTATCAAACCGGCCTCCGTCGTGGCCTTAGTAGCCCTAGCTGTCATCCCTCATCTCCTCGTAGCCTAGCCGGGCCAGCATAGGAGCCCTCCTCTCCTCGCTCTCGACGTAAGCCTCATAGCCGGCCGCGCCGTCTCCGCCTCCGTCATGAGGATTGGCCCTCGCTCGGCCCTCCTCCTCTCGTAAACAGCCCGGTCCTCCGCACCTACAATGGCTCTCACGCCGTCTCAAAATAGCCACCTCGAGTCTCTCCTGCATGCCCTCGTACCAATCCAGTACCAAGTGGTCGTGAACACCGGTCTCTGACGCCGAGAATGACCCGAGGAGGAAAGGCATCATACCTCCATGCTCGGGAAAGAAATGGAAACACCGATGGATCACCCATGGAAACAGGAGCCACAACCCTGGTGGCTACATCATCAAAGCCCTCCAAAGGAACCTCGCTTCCAAGCCAAACCGCCTAAGGACCGCAGCCGGAATGTAGAAACCGGACCGAGAAAGCCCCGAAGCATAACCACATGGGACCCGGCCCCGAAGCACTCGCGAGTCTCCACCCGCCAACGAGGCACCAACCATCTCGATATCTTCTGGGCCTGGGCGACCCGCCATCCAACGCTCCCACGAGCCCCGATCATCAAAATCTACATCGACACCTCTCCCCGGCAAAAGTCCAAGGCTCCGATCATATCGAGGTTTCCCCGAAGAACCCCCAAACGCTCCATCGCCCACTGTGGTCAAGAGGAAACGGCTGCCCCCGTGCATATACCGCCGTCCGGTAGCTAACTGCCGAGAGCATGAAAAAGTCTCCCCAAGAATCAAAGGAACGACATCTCTCGCCTGTGCGACAATGAACGACAACATCCAAGCAGAGATCGATGGCAAATCCCAAAGGAATAGACCATGAACAAAGTGCCGAACATGCAAAGTGCAAAGGCATCCCAATAGGCGTCATCCACCAAGCCTAAGCTCCCTAAATCCGTCTGGGAAGACCGGAAATATCGAAATGGTCGGGACCGCGGATCATGCCTCGTGCTTCCTCCGGAAAGATGAAGAAGGTTGCACAACTTGTCAACAAAAGAAGCTCCTCCTGACAAAGTGAATTGCTATCTCCTCCACCTCCGGACCTCCAAGCAAGGCCCGAAATTCTTTCCACAATCGGAACAATCTCGTTGAAGGAAAGGCAAAAGACATGCCTTCTAGTATCCCAAAACGAAGAAGAAGCCCTTAAGAGGTCATAATCCGGGACCAATTCTTCGAGAGACCACAAGCATCGTACCTTGTACCGCTCTTCAAAGAAAGACCTTCTCTCATGCATAATTTCCCTGACCAATCCTTGAACTTGTTGAAAAATGACATTTGGGATTCTTGGGATAACTTTGAGGGAGCTTTTCTAAGGCTTTCCATGGTTTTTTCTCTCTTCCTCCCGAAAATGGCCGTTTGACTCGGAGGTCAAGAAGATATTTGAATTTGAAATAAAGCAAGACCAAACCTGACTAAAATTAAAGGACATGTCGATGCAGATTCCCTCCGCCATGACATGGGATTGCTTCCCACGTAAAATTTCAATGCAACACCCAAGTCGCTACACCAAAAGAGGAATATTCCGTCCCGCTGCTCAAAACTTGTGCAAAACCTCCCCAAACCACCCATATACCAAACACCCTTGCAAAAAAAAAACCAAGGCTCATGCAACACCGCATTCATATTGCATTGCATTCATAAAATAAAATCCTAAATTATTACATTCCAAAAAAAAAAAAGAGAGTGTATAAAAAAAAAAAAAACAACAAACAAACATAAATAAAATCCTAAATTATTACATCAAAAAAAAAAATGTGCATGATCTGCACAAATCTAAATCTCAAAAAAAAAATAAAAAAAAATCAATCGGAGTCTCCGCCCGATGTCTCCCCGGCCCTCTTGCGACTGGCCCGCTCGTCAGAGCCCCGAAAGTCTCTGGCTCGAATCGTCCTCATCTCCAGAAAGAGGCTCGTCGGGACCAACCGCACACTCGATAGGGTAAACCTGCATCCTCAAGAAGTCGTACTCCGAAGGTGAAGGCGTCCGACTCCTGAACATACGGAGACGACCCACCATGCCGCTTGCACGTGTCCTCGCCCGTGCGGATCCCCAAGAATGACGTGATCCGAAGGCAAAGGCTGCGCGGTGATCAATGAGAGGAGAAAGAGGGGTCTCGAAGAAGTCTCCGAGGGAATAGGAGAAGCCTCCCGTCTGACAGTGCCCGCCGTGGTCTCTCGCCTACTCTCGAGGCGCCCCGCAAGCAACCATCCTCCGTATGAACCTCTTAGCTCCGATCACTTGCTTCGCCAGCTGTCTCGACGACCACTCTCCGAAAACTGCACAAAAGCTAAAGCGTCAAAAAAAAAGAAGGGGAAGTGATGCTAAAAATGATGAAACAAAAGAAAGAAAAGAAGGGGAAAAGGTGAAGCCATATTTTCATACTCCGACGAGGCCGGAAAGCTCATGGAAGCCGCCGGCCGAGGGATCTCGCACCCTCAATCGGACCCCCATCCTCGGGATATAGGAAAAATCCGTCCGAGGGTACCGCGGATCCCAAGCCCCTCCTCTCCAAAACCCGAGGCATCCTCGCCCTCCTCAAGACGAACGTCGCATACGGCTCGATCGCCACGAAGTCCGAGAAGTGCCGACCGCTTCTGCCGCAGAATCATCCCAGTCACGGACCGATCGCCTGATGCATCATATCGGCGGGAGGCTCCACCGGTGTCCTCAAAGGCGAAGTTCACGCCATGCCGGCGCGTCACCCTCTCTCCTGCATAATATGCATCGCAGTCAAACCCCTCAAAATCCTCCGCCGCACAGCTCCGTATCTCGCCGCCCTTCACCAATGCGCTTACCTCAAAGCGATCCTGTGGGAAGAATATCATCCCCTCATCCGTCTCGGCCCCGTCAAAGGAAGGCAATCCGCGTGCACCCGAGAGTCGTACGCCCCCTCGGAGCTTATCTTCTCCCGGCATGCTTGGACTAAGATCGCATGGCCTGATACGCCCGACGTACGCCTCAGCCGCTTCCACACCGTGACGTGAAAACTCCAACGCCCATACCGCGAAAGGTAAAAATCCAATCAATCCAAAGGCAAATAAAAGTGTGTGCTCAAAAGGAAAGAGGGAAAGCAAAAAGAGAGCTTATACCTCCGCAGCAAACTCGAAGCAAAGATAGTGAGCTCATGTTCTTCCTATTGATCTATCAAGAGCGGCACAAACAACAAATTTCGCCTCCCCAGTGAAATATCTCCAACCGTCTCCATGTCCTCCAAGGACCTCAAAGAAGGCAAAGACCGCTGTCCCCTCGCATGACCAAAGAGCGTGCTCGAGAAAGTAAAACCACAAGGAAGGACCTAGCACCGCTTCGGCGCTAAACCTATCCTCCCCACCTCGTAACTCGCTATGGTCTCCACGATCTTGCCGTAGACCACGGTATACTCCATCCCCATCCCCTTTTGGGAATAGGGGAAAATCCAAGAAGAGCCTCGCAGTCCGCGTCACCGTAGCCATCTCTCCACTCAATGCCGTCGTCCATTGAAGGACACGCACCCGTGATCGCAAAGATAGTCGAAGGCGTACCGCCGCCGCCCGTAAGAAGTGGAAGGTGCGGGTCGCGTCCCACCAATGCCGCGCCAGAGCAAACATCAAGCCCTTGCACTTAGGGAACTTGACCGCCCCTCAAGCACTCGACAAACTCCTGAGCCCCGTCTCGACAACGATCCGTCTCTGACTCGCAAAGCTCCTCGGCCCGCATTCGAAGCCGTCCCACAAGTCAATCACGTACTCCACCGATCCTCGAGTCTTCATTTTGTTCACCGTTCCGTCACAAAACGGTGTCCGCCCTGTAAAAAAAAAACAGAAGAGAAAATGTCAAAAAATTTTTTTGCATAAATTAAAAAAAAAAAAAAGAAATTTCGACAAAGATAACAAAGATACAATGAAAGCATAGCCCCATTTTTCTCGCATGAAAGAAAACAATTTGCAAGTCCCAATGCATTCATAAAAAAAAAAAGAGGATGCATTCCTACGGAAGTAAAAACTCCGTCCCATTTTCAACAAAAAAAAAATGCATACATGCATATCATCCATCTTACATGCAACGGGAGGAAAAATCCGTCCCACTTTTCAAAAAAATCCTAAACATACATCTCATATTGGCAAAATGCCCATTCTTTCCAAACAAAATGCATGCATTAATATCAAAATTCAATTTCAAAAAAAAAATCATCATCATCAAGAACATGCAATATTCAATTCCCAAAAAAAAAAAAAATCACAATTCTTCGAATTTTCACATGAAATTTTCGAATTAAAAAAAAAAAAAAAAAATGTGGCGAAAATGCCAATTCTTTTCCCAAGCAAAATGCACATTTTGGGACACTCATAAATTCATTGCAACATTGCATATCATCAATATTCAATATTCAAAAAAAAAATTCAAAAATCACCCAAAAATTTCAAACAAGAAATCGACAAGAGGATCAAGAGGATTCGAAATATACCGTTCGGAGATGCGGATCCGAAGCCCAATGTTGCCAAGCATCGGGGTAATGCTCCTCCGCAACCGATTGCGAAAGATTGTAATGCCTCCTCATCCGACGAGCTCCAATCGCCTCTCCGCTATAGGACCACGCCTTGGCCTTGAAAAGCGCCTTCCCGTGTTCCATTGCTCAAAAAATCGAAGAAATCTGACGAATTTTGAAGCTCCTAGGCCAACAATGGCGCTCGCTCTCTCCCTCTCTCGTCTCGTGTTCAAAAATTGAATGGGGAAGAAGAAGGGCGCGGCCCCATTAATACCCCTCGACTTTCCATCCCTATCCGCGCGGATAGGATTGCAAGGGTCAAATGACCCTTTTGCCCCTTAAAATTCCAGACTCGCAATTCGGGGCCCCCTAACTTGACAAAGTTAACCAAAGTTAACCAAAGTCGCCCCTTGTCAAGAAAATCTCCCTTAAGCAAACGTAAGACCGAGTGCCCGAGAAAGATAACGAGATCCCGTATCTTTCCTCAAAATCTCCCTAAGCAAACGTAAGACCGAGTGCCCCGAGAAAGATAACGAGATCCCGTATCTTTCATCAAAATTACATCCCTATAGTCAAATGTAAGACCGAGTGCCCCGAGAAAGATAACGAGATCCCGTATCTTTCATCAAAATTACCCCTAGCCAAACGTAAGACCGAGTGCCCCGAGAAAGATAACGAGATCCCGTATCTTTCATCAAAATCTCCTAGCCAAATGTAAGACCGAGTGCCCCGAGAAAGATAACGAGATCCCGTATCTTTCATCAAAATTACTCCCTAAGTAGTCAAACGTAAGACCGAGTGCCCCGAGAAAGATAACGAGATCCCGTATCTTTCATCAAAATCTCCCCTAGCACAAACGTAAGACCGAGTGCCCCGAGAAAGATAACGAGATCCCGTATCTTTCATCAAAATTACCCCTGCACTCAAACGTAAGACCGAGTGCCGCCCCGAGAAAGATAACGAGATCCCGTATCTTTCATCAAAATCACTCCCTATAGCCAAACGTAAGACCGAGTGCCCCGAGAAAGATAACGAGATCCCGTATCTTTCATCAAAATTACCCCTAGCCAAACGTAACTAGCCAAACGTAAGACCGAGTGCCCTCGAGAAAGATAACGAGATCCCGTATCTTTCATCAAAATCCTTCCCTAGCCAAACGTAAGACCGAGTGCCCCGAGAAAGATAACGAGATCCCGTATCTTTCATCAAAATCACTCCCTATAGCACAAACGTAAGACCGAGTGCCCCGAGAAAGATAACGAGATCCCGTATCTTTCATCAAAGTCCCCTATAGCCAAACGTAAGACCGAGTGCCCCGAGAAAGATAACGAGATCCCGTATCTTTCATCAAAATTACCCCTGGCAGCCAAACGTAAGACCGAGTGCCCCGAGAAAGATAACGAGATCCCGTATCTTCATCAAAATTACCCCGCAAAGCCAAACGTAAGACCGAGTGCCCCGAGAAAGATAACGAAATCTCGTATCTTCATCAAAATCTTCCCCTAGCCAAACATAAGACCGAGTGCCCCGAGAAAGATAACGAAATCTCGTATCTTTCATCAAAATTGCCCCTGCAATAAACGTAAGACCGATTTCCTGCACGAATATGTCTTATTTTCCTCAAAGAAAGGCTAACGAAATCCCCATCAAAGTTAACGGAATCCCAAAAGCCCGGGGTTTCGAGGAAAACTCGAACTACGAAAGTGGCTTCGATTCCCACTCAGGGATACGTAGGTAGCCTATCATTAGGTCCACCGACCAAAACGGTCACCCCTCCTTCGGCAGCAGACAAAGTCCACCGAAAGGCCATTTCAAATCAAGGTTCGAGGCGCCTAAAAAGCCATCATCATCAAGGTTCGAGGCGCCTAAAAGGCCATCATCATCAAGGTCCGAGGCGCCTAAAAAGCCATCATCACCAAGGTCCGAGGCACCTAAAGCCATCTCCAAGGTTCAAGGCACCTAAAACGCCATCATCAAGGTTCGAGGCACCTAAAACGCCATCTCCAAGGCTCCGAGGCACCTAAGACGCCATCAAGCGATAAATCGCAATCATCCCCAAAGCAGAGACCAAAATGGTCATTCCTATCCCCACAGAGCGGATACCCATCGACCGAAAAATGGTCATCTCTTATCCTCAAAGCAGAAGTTTCTTTCCAAAGAACTGATCGTAATCCGCCATCGTGTTCGAGGCACCTAAAACGCCTATCATCTCTGTGGTCAAAGACCCGAACTACTGGGCCGCTGATTCTATTCTAGATACGTAGGTAGCCTATCGCTAGGTTCACCCACCCGATCACTCGATCATCCCGCCAAATATGGAGCCTTACTCTTATCGACGACCCCGCTTCCTTCGAGTGCGCCGTCGCCGAGGGGCTACCGTAAGTGCTCCAATTTGAGCTTGTTAGAATTTTCGTTAGAAAATTAACGGAAGTTATAACATTTCTAACAATTCCTAACTATCCTAACATTTCTAACAAAGCGAGGGTAAAATGGGCATTTGTTATTTAAGGTTAAACCTAAAAGAATCTCAAAAAAAGAAAAAACAAATGAAGAAAACCAAATATAGCAATGTCGGAAACAAAAACCGGCCGGTCAATTTGAATTTTGAAAAAGATTATTCTTCTTGTCCAAAGCCGAAGCCGCATTTAATGAACAAAGGCATCGCCGCTCGATCCTATCCGCGCGGACAAGTATGTAATTTTCGTAGGGCTATAAATTGAGCCCTCCAAATACAAAAATAAAGAGGAAGAACACAATAGCAACGAAGTTCTCAAGGAAATATAGAGAGAAAACAAGGAGAATTCTCAAGAATTGTCACCTTTTCTCTCCAATCTTTCCCAACTCATACTCATCCATTCACTCTCATATTAAACCCCTAAACACTTATACACTCAAGCCAAACACTCAAGAACACAAGGAAGATTGGTAAACCCTCCTCTTCCTAACCCTAAATCTCATCCACGCATGCATCTTCAAACTACAAAATATAGTTCTTTCATCTTTTTCTCTAGGATCTAAGAAGATCACCATGGAAGACCATCTTCCATGGATGATCTTCTACAAAGATCAACATTATTTTCAAAGCTTTTCTTTCTTACTTGCAAAATGCACTTTCAAAACCCTAAAAACCATTTTCAAGCACTAAATCTTGATTTCAAAGGGTAAAATCCCCCTCCCCAAGCAAATGAAATGCTTAGTCCTAATGTACCCCCAAGGATGGTTTGGTATAGTTGATTCACCACTAAAATGTCTAGTGATCACTAACCAAAACCTAGGGAAATGGGGACAAGCATGGATGCAAAACCCCCTTAAAATCATATTTTCTTTTCTTGAGAAGTTGCTGTCCAGTAGCAATTTTCTCAGACCTCAGTCCATGGTCTTAATTTTTGGACACAGATGAACTTGGAATTTGGTGTTGACTACAAAACACTTTTTGTAGCCAACATCCAGAGCTTTCCAGACATATTTTTACCTTATTTTTTGGGTGAGTAAAACTCCTCTTTTCAATTTTTCTTTCAGAGGCTAGTTCATCAGCTTCTGGGAATCCAGATCTCATATCTGAGGTTTCCAGAAGGTTTTGACCCCTCAAATCTTCTCCAAAATGGAAATTTCTTTCACACAAAGTTTATTCAAGGAGTCTAGAGAAACTTTCATTCTCTGAGTTCATCCAGATTATGAAGTTTTAGGACCCTTGAATCCATTTCAAAATCAGGTGTCTGCTGCCATTTCCTTCTGGCAGAAGTGACTTCTCAACTTCAAAAGGTTTTTGAGTACCAAATCTCAATCCAAAATCTTCCAAAAATCATGGGATCAGTTTAAAGTCTTAAAAAGACATCCCAATTTTTACTTTTTCCAGCTTTCAACTTATTTTGGCCAAAACACACACACACACACACACACAAATGATTTTCAGCTTGAAGACTCGTTTACGAGGCGCTGTCGCGTGCACACTAACGTCCTTCCCGACGCTGTAATACGACCTCCGAACCTAAATCTCGATCTCTGGCTTTTTCAAAGTTTTGGCCCTTCAAAATTAAAATGGCGTGGCGACTCCGTTTTTTCCGGTTTTATTTGGTTTTTCAAAGAAACGCAAAAATCGAATTTTTCCCGCGAAAAAGGCAACACATCGTTACACCCTCCCGTCAAATAGCCATTGAAAATTAACAGAATTGGTCATGTGTATATCAAGTGAGGGTATTTAGTCTTCTTCAAACTAGAACAACCATAAACACCACCAAATTCAGTCAATATCAAATTTCAGTAACAATTTTGAACTAAAAACCAGAGATCTACAATCTATCCCAACAACAACAAGTAGGCAATCAAAGTTTTAATTAAAAAAAAAAAAAATAGTAATCAAAACCCAGATATAGGTTTTTTCAATATATGAGGTTTTGGGACCTACATTCGATAATCAAAAGCCATATATTGGCACCACCAGCACCGAAACTCTCTCCTTTCACCTTTCCCCTTGACAACTAGGTCTTGAGCGGTAGAGAAAGCTATATCCATGATTTAGACTTTAGAGTTTAAGAAAGTAAAGTTATTGATAAATCTATCAAGTTTTTTCGACTTCAATCGGGTTTTGTCATCTCCGTAGTCAAAGGGGGGAGGATTCACTATAAGTGATTGATAAATCTATCACCCGTCCTCGATTTGTGTTTCAGCTTCCTGGTGTGTGTAAGAGGGAGGATTGATGTACGGCAGAGAGGGAGGGATGGGAGTGGTGCGCCTGCAAAGCAAGATATGCGAAAGACCGGGAGGGGGGTGGGCTTGCCTCCTCATTCCGGGGCATTCTTTCGATGAAAAAAAATGACCTTTTTTTCATTCCTAATTAGAATGGAAATAGTACAGCTGGTTGGAGACTGGATTCTTACGGGTAAAGTTTTTTCGGACCTGGTCATTCCTCAAAGTGTGTAGGTTCGCCTACTTGACTTATGAAAAAGAATGAGAATGGGTTATTTAAAAAAGAGAAAGGCGCTACTTAGCCCTACATTAGTTGAAGTAAGCGGGAAAAAATTGCAGAAAACCGAACAATTGGGTTGTGGAGAAGGTGTAGGAGTTGAAGATGGTGTGGTTGATTTAGGAGGAGAATGGGGATGGGGTTAGGAGAATGAGCATCTGGGTATTGGGTTTTTATTTGTTTTTTTTTTCCTTAAATCAGTCTATTTTTCCATCAAAACGCTACCATTTACTCGTTTAGAACCGGTCGCTACATGGTTCATAGGAAAAAAGAACTCTACAATGAAAAAGAACTCTACAATGGTCTCCCTACTTCAGATTTTGCATGACTTTTCAGCGAAGGTCACTCGCCCGATTTCCTCCAGCTTTAATCCCGTGGTTTAGCTTATTTCCGGGTTTCGTGAGTCTCGAGCCTCCACATCCGCAAGCAAGCTTAAAGAAGATTGGCGGCCAGACCTCAGCGCGAGCTCAAATCTCGGCGCGCTGTGATGTGGAAGCACCTAATCTATTGGTGCTGTGAGTGCCCGTGCCACTCCCGATCGCATAAGACATCCCGCGATTTACCTCCGCCAAAGATACCGAGGGCCGGTTTCCTGCCTGCGATTAACCCATGTTCTTAACCCTGGGTAATAATAATTAAAAAAAAAAGAACTCTACAATGAAATGACGAAAGTACCCATCACGCGTCGAGCATACAACAACCCACCAAGTAGTTGAGTCAAATACGATAATTTTTAATAAAGAGCCTTGGGTACATGAGCATTAGGGTGATTCAAACAAATCATTTTTAGACTTTGGAGTCTGACATAAAACTTTGTTCTTTGTGTTTGAGGAAGATGATGAAAAGGTGCCTGACCGCTATTTCATATCTGTGTGCGCTCTCTGCCTAAAAAGAAGCAGGCTTTCTTTGTGTATGTATCGATATGCAGTGCCGGTCCTAGCATCTTAGGGGCCTCGTTCAGAATTTAAAATTAGGCACTAAAAAAATAAAATATAATAATAATATAATTTTTGTGACAATATTTTTCTAATTGTCTCTGATGGCGCAGGAAATAATACAGATTAGCCTTATTACATCAATAGGTTGATCTCCATTAACTAAGACCTGAAACCACGAACAAACGACTAGCCGGGGTGGTATTCGGCTAATACCCTCCGGCGTGATGATGAGATGTCGAGTTATATTTGATATAGATTGTATGGAAATGACGTAATCTCAGAATAACCAAGAAGACATTACCTTTTCACGTTGAATGTAATCTAGTATATATAGTGGTGCCTTAAGATTGATAGGAATCCCTTGAATTGTGGAGATAATGTAGGTGTAACGTTCTCCGTGATTGTAGGAGACGGTTACAAGTAGAGTCGTGGATAGACGCACGCGTTTGTAGGTCGAGGTCGCCTTAATATTCGAGGTCGACCTGATTTCGTGCCTTAGCTTAGACATGGATTGTATAAATGTTCGTATATTGGACAAAGCTAGGTTGAGATCAAGGATGATCGTACAATTAGATAGATCGATTGATCTTATACTGGTGGGCCGTAAGAGTTGTGGCAATTGGATTGACCCATTTAATAACTGTGTATGTGTGATGTTTGAAATGTTGGGTTTATTACGCTGAGCATGTCTTGTCACTTTTATTCCGTTCAGTCTCTATTTTGGGACAATATTTATCTAGTGATCTCTATTTTGGGACAACATTTTGTATTGATATATGTCAGAGAGACTGTAATTGTTGTCGCTAATAACTTAATGAGATTCCTATTTCGTATCGTTTTGTCCTAAATTCAAAAACGGATTCCATATCTCTGTGTTTTAGTATATGGTATTTAGAGGGTAAAACTGAAATATAATATTGGAGTTTTGGCTGGGAAATGAAAAAGTTAGGGTGAGCAGATCAAGAGAAAGCATAGGAATCCCATTAAAACAAAAAAGGAAAGGAACATCTATTGGATAGGAACTTGATCACGTCTTTGAGTGCTAAAAATAACAAGAGAATATGAATATGAATTTATTATAGAAAAGATTAAGTTTTTTTGGCTGCCGGATGTCAACATGGAAAGGCTTATCTTGAAAGAACAAAGTGTGTGTTGTTGTTGTTGTTGAAGCCCTGCCAGTGCATCACTGAATACCTTTAGAGCAACTAGTATCAACAAGGATAATAGGATAGGATGATTCTTTCGGGTGGCAACTAACTATTATAGGAACTCAATCTTTATGTCATGTAGATTAGGATTAGGATTAGGATGATTCTTAATTTCTTTCAACCCCATCTATCAATTTACGACACGGAGCTCATCTATTTGTTCTGGAACTAGCAATTCTTTAGCTTTACATACGGCTCTTTCTTACTCATGTACATAGACACGATGATCATTTGTATTCTCACGATAGATATTCTTATAACCTATCAGATGAATACTGGGCGTGTCGTAGGCGTAATTTTTTTGGGAATAGTATATATATGTTCTTCTCATTGTATATGCATTCTAATCCACCATGGAGCTCAATATTTTGATCATCTACGTGTGTGTGTGTGTGTGTATCGTTTCAAGATTGAAAACGGCTTAAAATGAAGTCCAAATTTTACAATCGTGGAGCCTGAATGGTAGCTTAAACCTTTGTAAAGGCGCACGTGGCACAAGGCAAAGTGTTTTATACTCCCTCCGTCCCAAAATGTTTGTCCTATTTGATTTTTTTGTTGAATTTTGACCACAAATTTATGAGAGATTAATCATGTTCATGAAATTCTAAAAGTTGTTGATAATATTATTAATGGTGAATCAATAGGAATTTTTAGAATTTTATGAATATAATTAAATTGTCATATATTTGTGGTCAAAGTTTAACAAAAAAATCAAATGGGACAAATATTTTAGGACGGAGAGAGTACCTTAAATGGGACAAATATTTTAGGACGGAGGGAGTACCTTAGAGAGCCCACAACTCTTTAATGATTGAACATAATGCCCTTGACAGCTAATATTATGCCCTTTATATATGCTAACTACTAATTTATTTCCTCCCTCCCTTTACATCAATCAATCGATTCCATTTTTTATTTTCATTTTCATTTCCCCAAGGGGAAAGAACAACAAATTATATTCTTTCGTTTTAAAATAAATGACTAATTTTTTTTTTTTTTTTTTTAATATATATTCTTGATTAACAACAAATTTAAAATATTTTCAATTGCTTACACTTACACTGCATCATTTTGTTACTTTCATCCAAAGTTGAAGGATTAGGTGTCAATTTTCTCTTACTGGCAAAAGCTCAAGGTTAGCTTTTGGAGGAAAATGATAGAAATAAAAATGAGTTCACAAGATGCATGTTATGTTTAGCAATTGCTAGAAGTGGTGTGGTGTGCCCTTTTCAACCTAAACATCTTTTCATCTCTTATGGCCACAAGTGTAAAAAGGAAGGTGTGAGTGTTGGGTGCACGTCATTGCAATTGCAAACTCAATATTTTTTGTCGGTTAGTGTATTATTTCTTTTATCTGGAATACAAGTTTCAACAAATCACACTAATTACGAAAAAATAAATAAAATTTAGTACTAGTAAATATTTATTTATTTATTTTACATTGATGGCAAGTGCCCCATTTATCCCCTTGGTAGCTCCGTCTGTGCATCATTGAGTGAGACCCAGTTTGTTGTAGTCATACAATTCAAAATATTAACGTTACGTCGCACTTATTAATTTGTCCTTTCCTTGAAAAAAAGTATTTATTTTAAAAACATATACTCTCTCCGTCCAAATAACTTCACATTTTGTCATTTTGAGTGTCCCATTTAAAGTTTCACTTTTTCTTTTTTTCTAAAGAATCTTTACTATTTCACACACTCATTTTCTCTTCTATTTTATTATTACACTCACAACATTTTTCAAATTTACTATTTCCTCCACTCATTCTCTCTTCTATTTTACTATTACACTCACAATATTTTATCCATTCTTAATTTACGTATCAGGCCAAAAAGAGTGAACTAATTACTGGAACGGAGGAAGTATATAATTATTGCAATTTCATGAAGAATGTTAACATAAAGCATTTCAAGATGTTTTTATAAACACAAGTACTTCATCAATTCCAAATTGATTATTCAAATTTTGTTTTAATACTTTTGATCTAGAGTAAATTTGGATTTTTTTTTTTGCTCCTTCCTTATGGTACCTCCTAATGTGCATCCTCAATTTAATTGATCCAACTCATTTGATGTCAATTACACTTACCTACCTCATATATTCTATCTTATTCAAATAAATTGCATCACTCTGCTTAAAAAGATGGAAGAAAAGTAAGTGTAATTGACAATGAACAAATGGGGATTTACCGTATAACCACTTAAAATTATCAATTTTACCTTATAACATAATAACATAAGTAATATTTCATCTAATCATATAATCTCTAATTTAATAAGTATACTCTTACATCATTTTACTAAGTTCACCTTCCCATAATTTTACTAAGTACACCATCTTTATCAATTTATTTTCTCTCCAACCACCATCACCTTAGGTCATCCCCTCTCCATCTTCTCCAGTCAACAACTCTGACAACCATCAACTCCGGCGACCAAACAACTGAGAACTTAACTTATCAGTAAGTTCTCATTTGTCAACTAAACTACTAATAACACAATTAACTCCTAGCGATCACCACTCGTGCAAGTACCAAGCAACTGAGAACTTAACTTATCAGTAATTTATCAGTTGTCAACTAAACTACTAAAAGCACGATTAACTCCGGCGGCTACCAACTCCAGCGACCTCTCCGTCGATCAAACAACTGAGAACTTAACATATTAGTAAGTTATCATTTGTTAACTAAACTACTAAGAAAATGATTAACTCCGGCGACCTATCCGGAGACCAAACAACTGAGAACTAACTTATCAGTAAGTTCTTAGTTGTCAACTAAACTACTAAGAACACGATTAACTCCGGCGACCTCTCCGACAACCAAACAACTGAGAACTTAACTTATCAGTAAGTTATCAGTTGTCAACTAAACTACTAAAAACACGATCAACTCCGGCGACCACTAATTTTGGCGACCTCTCCGGCGACCAAACAACTGAGAACTTAACTTATTAGTAAGTTCTCAGTTTTAAACTAAATTACTAAGAACACGATCACCAACTCCGGCGACCACCAACTCCGGCTACCTCTGCGGCTACCAAATAACTGAAAACATAACTTATCAGTAACTTCTCAATTGTTAATTAAACTACTAAGAACACGATCAAATCCGGCGACCAACAACTACGACGACTAATCTAGAGCTGGGACCAGTGGAGCAGAACATGAAGTCAACAAGCCGCCCCAGCAGTAAACCGCTCCTTCCTTATTATTTTTGAACCGCTTTTGTAAGTTGGACCGCACTCTCCTTGTATTTTTCCTTGTCCAACTTATTTTTTGTTTTTGTAACCCTGTAATTTTCTTTCATTCCTGTTTTGTAATCACTTGAGGAATTAATGGAAATTGCATCATGATTCCAAAACCTTGTTCATATCAAACTGCTTGTTTGTAGAACAATGAAACCGCTTATGGTCTTAAACCTCATTCAAATAATTTTCAACTTAAAAATCACTCTTTTGAATTGATGTTTAAACATTCAGTTTAAACCACTTTGAACTTAAACTCATATTTTTCAAGTGCACTGAATACATTTCTATACTTTTCAAGTTGTAATTCCCAATCTTTCAATAGTATAGAAATCTATAGCTTAAGCTTAGTATGTGCATTGACTTGGGACATGACTTACCATGTTTATTCCTATGGACATGTTTTTACCAAGTATAATGTTTGCTTTTGCAGTAGTAGGTAATGGCATCAATCAAATAGGGGGAGATTGTTGGGTATACATGTTTTAACCCTCCTATTTTGTATTAGATTTGATTGATATCATAACCTCCTATCTATTTTAAGGACTTTAGGACCCTATGTAATGAAGCTTAGACTTCAATTTTTTAGCTAAGTCCATTTTATAGAATAGGTTAAATTTAGGCTTGAAGACTGGCACAAGACTCATTGGATCTGAGGATTGCAATTCAAGTGTTTCAGAACCGCTTCATCAAACTGCTTGGCAGAACCGCTCCTAGCTAACTGCCTTGTGAGTTCCTTAGTCTGAAACCGCTTGAACTCCAATGTGCAAATCGCACATATGGAAATCCTCCCCTGGTGAACCGCTTGCACCTAGAACCGCTTTGCACCAGAACCGCCCCAATGATTGAAGACTTGAAGTAAACCTCATTGACCGTTGGAATCCACGTCAGCAATATCAAATGTCAACCACCATATCTTGTCACGTGATCGCTGCATAAGATTCGCAAGGATCTTGAAAAGGTGACAGTGTCCAAACCTCATTGCTTGAGGCCGGAGCTCGATCAGTTTTTCCCGCAACAACAGCCCAAAAGACAAAAGTGGTCACAAGGACCAATAGGAATGCATCAAGTACTGTCCTTGCAACAGCTGTGTCCAACGGCTATATCTTGGATGCTTGAGTATAAATACCCCCAATCTTCACCATTTAAAGATTGCTTGAGAAATTGATTTGCTGTGTTCATAGAAGCTGAAGCTCTGCCCAGAAATTCATAAGTCATTTGAATCTTCATCTTCATACTTCAAGAAATATTCCCTGCAAAACCCGTAAAATCAAGCCTTAACACATCAAGAATCATTGTGCTCTACATCTCAAAGATTTAAGGAGCCTTGATCTTGTTCTCACACACACACCTCACTTGTTTAATCACATATATTAATCATTTGAGATACACTGGTTATAGTCTTAGGATTTGTTCTTTATAGAAAAGATTTTAGATCTGAGTATTACTCATTGTACTTTGTAATCTCTCATACTCAATATAAAATCTCTCTTAGAAATCCAAGACTAACCATCTTGGTAGTGGACGTAGATCGTTTATCGATTGAACCACTCCAAATATTGTGTTCTTACTTTCTGCATTTATATTTCTTGTGCTTACTGATTATCTATATTTATCTCTGTTTGATCTTTATATAGATATCCATTATTGTGAAATTGTGTTTGGAGTTAACACTGTCAAAACTACACGTGTTTGTAAAACTGCACTTATCAAAACCGCATCACCAAAACCGCTTTACAACCGCCTTTCCCAAAACCGCTTTGTAACTCTATTATTTCGATGTGCATTTTACAACTCTACTTGCAGTGTATTATTAACTGCAAGCGGTTTTGTAAGCTTAGAGGTTTAGTTTTTAAAAGAGGGCGAAAAATTTGAAACAGCTATTCACCCCCCCCTCTAGCTGTATTTTCACCCTTGTTGCCACCTTTGGGACCAACAGAGAACATAACTCAACGGGTCGTACTGAAATTTCCCTTGCTTCGCCGGCTGGTTTTGGGGAGAAGAGAGGTTCGTCGGAAGTGGGGGAGAAGAGGTTCGCCGGAATTTGGTCTGAAGATCTAGATCTCGCCGGAGTTATAAATCTCGTTGGTATTGTTGATCGCGGCGAAGCATGGTTGAGGGGAGGGGTGGTCGGAGGTGTGGAGGAAGGGAAGATGGAGGTCGGAGGTGGGAGGGGTTGTCGGACGGGAAGGGGAGGGTGATCGGAGAGATGGGGGGTAGAGAGAGAAAGTGAAAGAGAGATAAAGACTGTGTGAGAGAGAGAGAGAGGAGGGTAAAGTTTTATTTGGGGTAGAGGGGAATGTGCGTGTAATCTAAGAGAGGGTGGATTTTTTTTTTATTATTATTAGAGAGATTATATGGTTAGTTATTTTATGGTGTATGATTATGAGGTAAATATGATAATTTATTGTATTAGCATGTAGATTAGATTATATTGAGAGATTATGACATAATTTTATCTTGAACAAATGATGGATTAAATTGAGGAGGCACATTGGAAATTAAGAGGCATCATAAATAGGGAGATGATCTTGATTTATCGAAAGCAAATTTTAACAAGATTTATATATCTATTTTGGGACAAATTTATTGAGGAGGGGGGGGAGAGTATATAAATGTACTAATGTAGTCCTACATAAAGAACCTATAATTTGTAACCAAAATCTTTATATCCAAGGAAGAGAGTGATTGAGTAGGAGAGAGAGAGAGAGAGAGAGAGAGAGAGAGAGAGGTAGCAAGTTGTACTTAAATTTCACATCATCTTTCACTAACTAACAAGAGAGAAATAAAGAAAACATAAGGAAGAGGGTTTGTCCAGCTTTGTATTACTAGAATTTTTCCCCTTTCATTACCATTGAAATTCCATTATGTAAAAGTGTAGGACCTTGTTATTTTTCTATCGCTAATTGGCCCATCATTTCAGCTACAAAATCCTTTTTGTCTAAAGCAAACTTATAACTAGCCTTAGCAAGACCACATATATAAGATGATTTCTTTTTCTTTTTCTTTTTTCTTTTCTAAAGCAAACAAACTTGAGTTGATGAGATTTATTATGAATTTCATCCACTAGCCAAGTTAGTCCAATTGTGAAGAAGCTCAAAAACAAAAGAGTTGATTCATTATTACCCAAAAGATAAAAATGTGACATATTGGTTTATGGATGCATCAAATGATGTTGGCATCCTTGAGAGTTGAGATGCTTATTGCCGACTAAGATGAATAATTAGTATTATACTCTCTCTTCGTCTCACAGGAGTGTAGACTTACTTTCTTTTTGTCTAACGTAAATATAGACTACTTAAAATGATAAAAAGTTTATAATATGACGCAGCACGGAAGCCGAATAAATTTCGTGATTAGCGCACTAATCACAAGAACTCTTCAAGCGAAGAATCCTCAAACGCGAAGAACTGAAATCCACCAGAAAAGAGAAGAAATTCTCTGAAATTTAATTAATCAAAAACTGAGTTTAACAAAGCCTAAAAGATATTTAAATACTATCTCTAAACTCTAAAACAAATCCTAAAATGAAATAACAATCTAATGACTAAAGTACCCCAAAGTAAAATAAAATTAAAATAGTAGCAATAGTAGTCCAACGCAAACATCAGCACCCTAATTAAATAAAATTAAAATAGCAGCAGCAATCAGTATTTCAACGCAAACATCAGCAAAATCCCGTCAGCAGCTTGAGACGCCCGCCTGGAGAGGGGCCAGGCGCCCGCCTGGACAACAGTAACATCGCCCTTGGTTGTCTTGGCTTGAGGCGGACGCTTGGAAGTAGGTGGGGCGGCCGCTTGGTCCCAACCTGGTACTCAATCTCTGATTCGTCTCCTGCATCATAATATTATATTTAGTGAGACCCGGTTATCATACTTATACCTATACCGAATCTTATACAAAATCTTCGCTTGAAGTAGTGAGCCAAATATTTGGTGGAGTTAGAGAAAACTTTAGGAAAAAAATGGCCTCCCCTTCTCACCGAAAAGGAAATGAAGACAAAGTCAACGTTAATATTGCAATTCACAGATCCGTCAAAGGTGGGAGATTCAGTGGTGTACTATCACATCTTCCTTGCATGGAATTAGTGGCGTGTAAATGGTTCGTTCGGGGGTATTTACGAATTGAACCATTAGTAATTGGTTCGGGAAAATTTCAAATTGAATTGAATCATTTAAAAAATTAAATTAAATCAAACCGCTATGTTTTGATTTGGTTTGGTTTAAACCGCGGTTTAATAATATGATTTAAATCACGGTCCAAACTGTGGATCAAACCATGATTTGTACTACGGTTCAAACCATGATTCAGACCGAAACTTATTTTTATATTGTTTAAATTTTCTGTGATCTCGAAGGAATAGCGAAAAATGCGGGCGTTGAAAGGGAAGTAAGAGGAAAGAGAGAGTCTAGAGGAAAGAGAGGTTGAATGAAGAAAAACACTTTACAATCTTCGATTGTGAAAGGGAACTTAGTTATTTATATGTTGGAAAGACGATAATAAATGATGAAATTAATAGTATTAAATAAGATAAACAACGGGGGGTTTGGATTAGGCTATGTAATTTAGGTTTTTTTATTAATCTAACAGTAAATTTTAATAAATATACGAAAATATTAAATACTCCCTCCGTCCCACCTCAATTGGTCCATTGAGGTGGGACACAGTTTTTAAGAAAAAATATTAAAGTGGGTAGAAATTAGAGGAGAGAGAATGTAAAAGTTAAATGTGTGGTAGGGAATAGGAGAGAGAATGTAAAAATTAAAAATATTTAATAGGAGAGAGAATGAGTGGGAGGAATAGTAAATTAAAGTGGGTATAATGAATGGTTTTTTGTAAATATATGGAGATGATAAGGGTATTAATATAAGAAAAACTTTCCATTTAAGGAATGGACCAATTGAGGTGGGACGTCCCAAAAAGGAAAGTGGACCAATTGAGATGGGACGGAGGGAGTAAGATATAAAACGAGAGTTATGATTAGTTTATATAGTTTGTTTTGGTTTGGTGGTTCGATTTCAAACCGTGATTTGGTTTGATTCGGTTCAGTTTGGTTTGGTCTGGGAGGGTCAGACCACAAACCAAATCGAACCATGTGGTTTGCCAAAATTTGAGACTGAATTGAACCATTAATACTTGAAAACCAAACCAAACCGCATGATTTGATTCGATTCGATTTCAAACCGCAGTTTAAATCGAGACACTTACACCCCTACAACATGAAATCATGCATATGCAGATGATATTGATTGCAGATGAAAATTAATCGCTAAGATTTTTCGCGGGTAATTATTAAACAAGTCAAAATCTTAAGTAATTATTAAAAATGCGTAAACCTCTAATCCAAACGGCCTTATATAATTTGAATGCATGAGATCATATCTTAGAGGATTCATAAACCTTTGAAAGTATCTAATTAAAGTCTAAAGTAACTGTGAAACCACATTTTGCGTTCATACTTAATTTGGTTGTTCTTAAGCCTTAATAAAATAAAATAAATAAGTTTGTTGATGTTAATAGTAGATGTAAGTATATATATATATATATATACTCCCTCCATCCCTAAAAGTTTGTCCCATTTGACTTTTTAGTTGAACTTTGATCACAAATATATGACAATTTAATTATGTTCATGAAATTCTAAAAATTTCTATTGATTCACCATTAATAATACTAGAGTGACTCCCGTGCGATGCACGGGGCGTTACTATATATTTAAAAAATTAAAAATTTATTTAAAATAAATCAAAAACTCAATTCGTTTATACATTATAAAATACTTCCTTAAAGGATACATTGTCAGTACATAAAAATTAAAAATCAATAAAATAGAAATAAAACAGAAATCATAAGGATTATGCATTTCTCTATATACAATTATGTAGTATTTTATCATTTAAAAAAATTAAATAAAAAAGACGAACATGTTTATCAGTACGAAATAAGTTATTGAAATTAGTTAGGAAAAGTGAAGATTAGAAATCTAGTAAAAAAAGGTGATATTTTATTTATTTTTGAGAAAGAGAATTTTTGAAATAAAAACAAAAGATTTAGTCATAACAACAGGATATTACAGTTATCTAATAAGAATTAATATCATTATTTTTCAAATGGGAAATTTTCATTAACTCATGCTCGTACATCTAAAAAATCATGTCATATTTATTTACATTAACTCATTATGAACATAAAGAGTAAAAATTTATGAATTTTGGTGTAAAAATATGTAACGAAAAATTAATTTATTATAAAATGAATGAGGGTAAAGAAATAGGAGAAAAAAATTTGGAAATTCAGCCAGCCAATCAACGGGAGACATGTGTTAAAATTCTTAAAAAAAAAAAAGGGAAAAAAACCTACATATACAGACCGTTGTCGGCTCGTGCAGTACATGTGACGACCCCAACCCTAGGCACTCAATTTTTAATATTTAATTATATGCTTTTAATATTATGTTGACTTTATGTGTTCAATTTTATCTTTAAATTCTTGAGTTAGGATAAATTGGGTGAAAAGTAAATTAAGGAGCTTATAAGAATTTATTGGACATTAAATAAAGAAACTAAGGGAAATGATACAAAATGGAAATTTAATAAATAGATAAATATGTGGGGAGGTTAAATGAGTAGGATGAATTAATGGGATAAGGTTTATTTTAAATTAATGGGAGTAGGGTGAAAGCCTTGGATTAAGTTGTAGGAGGGGCCAACTTTCTTACTCTTCCATGCCTTGCCAAGTGTCCTCTTCCCATCACCTCCTCTTACTACCCCTCCCTTCTCCCTCATTTCTCATTCATCTTCATCCTAGAGAAAGCTAGAGAAAACCCTTTAGACTCCATTGAAGCTCCCTTGCCCAAGCTTTGAAGTCAAGCATTTCTTCACCAAAAATCAAGACTAGAAGCACCATTAAAGTTGGATCACCTAGAGGAAGCCATCTAGCTAGAAAGATCAACATTTCCTTATAAAATCCAAAGGTGAGTTATTATGACTTCTTTTCTTTGTATGCTCATAAATGATTTGATGTCATGTGATTGTTATTATAATGGTTGTTTGATACCTTGGAAACCTTCTTGGAGTTTGGGAATTAGTTAATGTTATGGAATGTTATTGTTGTTCATAAGAAATGATTAAGAGTGTAAGAAAATGTGTTGAGTTGGATTAAGATGATTAATTCATGCCTTGGAAACTTTAATGGGGGATGGATGTTTAGTAAATGAGATAGGTTGAAGTTAATGTTCAAAGAAGAAAATCTAGAAAGGTTAAACATGAAATGGGTGGGAAATTAAGTGGTAAATAATCTAAGTATATGTTATCTTGGGTTTGGATGATTTAAGATGAGATAAGTAAGGTTAGAATCCTTCTTGGGTGTTCTTGAATAATCAATGGTAGAGGGAAGGAAGAACTAGGGTTAAAGGGGTTAAAAACCTAAGTTTGGGCTGGCAGGAGGCTTGGGCGGTCGCCCAAGGGGCTGAGCGGCCGCCCATGCTGGCTGAAACTCACATTTCCTTGAAAACCCTCTTGGGCGGTCGCCCAAGAGGTTTGGGCGGTCGCCCAAGACCCCAGAAATCCTAACTTCAATTCTGAACCAGAATTCGTTTAGCAATCTTGTGATGGTCATAACTTAATCATATTAAATCGGAATTGGATGGTTCTTGGGTCTAAATTGGGTGTTTTTCTGAGTACTTTCTGAATGTGATGGTTTCATAGCTAAAGAAGTTATCCTTATATCCCAAAAATCTGATTTGGTTACAGCAGGTAGTATTGTACGTTAGAAGTTGAGTGGAAATTGAATAAATCATAGTTAATTCATACGGACTCGAAATTGGATGGTTCAAGAGTCCAAATTGAGTATTTTTAGGTGATCTCTCAAATGGAATTGGTTTTATAAACTAAATATGTAATGATCATTTCCAGATATTCTATTTTACCATGTGACTATATTGTTTATCCCCTTTGTGGATTATTTGGCAAGTGTTATGTGGCTCCCCAAGTGTGGAATATTTGACAAGTTGTTATGTTATCCCAATGTGTGGATATGTTTACTATGTAGTTGTATGGTTATTCCATTTGTGAATTTATTTGTTATCATTCATATTTGTTGATGATACTATGCATAGTGTATTACTTAAATGTTGCATTATGGCATTGATTGGCATGAGTATATTTTACCATGTGGTTATATTGCTATCCCGTTTGTGGATCATATTTCAAGTATCTATTATGTGCTTGAACGTGTTGATATTTTATGTGAATGGGGGGTATAATGGATTTCAATCAGTTATTGATTTGTTCTCTAAGTGATTGAAGATTCATCATACCTGTGACCTCTCCCCTCTGCGGCCACGGCCGGGGTTCGGCTTCTATGGATATGTGCGATCGGTTCATAGGAATGCTGATGTCTTATATTTTCCCTGGAAAACGGGTTTTATAAGATGTGAATATGCCTAAGCAGTTCACGGAGATGAGTTATAAGCATAACTGTCTCAGTTACATGGTATGGGATCTGGTGAATATGCATTCACAGATGTAGTGGAGTATTGATACCCACAGTTATACGACTTATTGTTCAGACGGGAAAGGTAAACCAAGGTAACGGAATGTGTTTACCGCTTTCCTAGTGTGTTATGTGCTACCATGCTATGTGTTGCACTTTGTTTGGCATCTTGCTGCATATCATAATAGCTCATTGAGATTTATTCTCACCCCTCTCCCTTTAATGTTTTTAGATCCTGAGACAGGCGGACCGGCCAAGTGAGGACGGAAAGGAGTTGGTACGTGGTATTTTGGGATTTGTCAGGGTACGTATAGGTTGGTATAAAGAATGTATTTTGGTATATTTCCCTTATGGAGTTTATGAGTATAAAACTTAGTTTGTACGTTATAACTAAAGTCTTTGTAATTAAAACAGGTTGTTACTTTTCAAAGTTAGTTATCTCCTCCTCCGATGTGGAGTAGAGTGGAGTTATTTTGAAATATTATGTTATTAATGTTTATGTTTGAAAGTCAAAGTAAAGTTTTAAAAGTTTAGTGTTTTCGGGTTAGTTTGAGGGCGCTCCAACTCGGAACACGTGTAGGTTCCGGGTCGGGGTCCTCACAGTTGGTATCAGAGCTCGGTTAGAGTTCTCGGGTAGAGTCTAGCTGAGTGAGAGTGTGTGATAAATTACGTCGAGTGTTTGTTGCAGGGAGTTTATTCAATGGCTGAAAGTGAGGATGATCAGCATCAGGTTCTGGGCAATGTTGGTAATGCCGGGGGTGATGGAAATCCGAATGTTGAGACGATGAACATGTTTCGAGGATTTTTGCAAAATATGACAACACAAGGGCAAGCACAGCAGCATCAAGGAGGCAGACATGGGCATGGTTTGGAAAAGTTCGTTAAGATGACACCTCCAAGTTTTAGTGGAGATCCGGATCCGGTGAAGGCTGAGAGATGGCTTGAAAGTATGAATAAGATTTTCGCAGCGATGGAGAGCACGGATGCAGAAAAAGTGAGATGCGCAGTCTTCAAGTTAGAGGGACCTGCAGAGCATTGGTGGCAAGTAGTGAAGGACGGATGGGATCGAAACCTTACACCGCAGACCTGGGAGAACTTTACGCGTAAATTTCGAGATCATTTCATTCCAATAGTTACAAGAGATAAGAAGGAAGTTGAGTTTTTGAAATTAGAGCAAGGAGCAATGACCGTGGCGCAGTATTCAGCAAGGTTTACGGAGCTAGCTCGCTATTGTCCACATTTGGTACCGGAAGAAGAGAGACGGATATATCGATTTGTGAAGGGATTAAGACTAGAGTTCAGAAACTTGATTATTGACGCACGACTTCCCAGATTTTCAGACAGCAGTGAATAAAGCCTACCGAATAGAGAATGATATTGACGAGCACCGGGGTAAATCTGAGGGTGGAAGTGGAAGTAAGCAGAAGTTTCAAGGCCAAGGTTCTGGATATAATAGAGGGCATCGTAAAGGATCAAGACCGGAGTTAGCAAGAGGAGAAAAAGTGGCGACTCAGACAAATCATCCGACTTCAGGTCAGGTAAGGATTATATGTGGATATTGCAAGAAGATGGGTCATTCTGAAGACAAGTGTTGGAGTAAGCAAGGGAAATGTTTGAATTGTGGAGAAATGGGACACTACAAGAAGAATTGTCCTATATTTCATCGAAGGTTAGCTTTGGGTACCGGACATAGGGGGCCTAAAGGAGGAATGAAAAGGAACAATGAAGGGAATCCAAAAAGGTAACGTTTAAAGTCGAATACTTGTTTTGAGTTTGGAGGGATAGATCCCTCAGCTACCTTTAGAGGTAATATACCTGTCTCAGAAGTAGGGGTCATACTTTATAGATCCCGGTTCATCTCATGCACGTGTGACATTGCATTTTGTTTCATGTGGCATACATTGCTTAAGATGTGTTTTATGTGTTAGAGATTTCTACTCTTATGAGAGAATACCTCGAATATTATTTGGTTTACCACTAGTGTGACGTGGTTATAACTGAGCATGTATTGCTAGTTGATTTGGTATGATTACCAATGTGTGATTTTGATATATACCTGGCCTAGAATGGTAAGTAGTGGTCAGGCAGTGATAGACTGTCGTATGAAGCGAGTCTTTTTTTTTACTATGCTTAATTGGTCTATATGGTATTAGATGCAAATAAGCCTTTATGTGGTATCCTTGTTAGATATGCCTTAAAGATTGAAAATTTTTGGTTAAGAAGTGTGAAGCTTAATTGAAATGTGGTAGACTTAGGTAAGAAGTCTTCGAAAAATGTTATGTGCTAATTAGGAAAATAGTAAGTATGCTTTCAGCAAAGTATTATATGACTTTCGGTTGGGAAGTGGAATCACGTATTGATGTAGTGTCAGGTTAAATACCTATATCAAAAGCACCCTATAGAATGGTCTCGATTTTTGTTGTGGTTATAAGGAGTAGAGTTCTATCCTTATCTTGATAGCTAGTGGAAATTATTAGTGGTGACATCCTTGTTTACTTGACGTTGAGAATATCATGAAAATTAATTGTGAATTGTGTTATCTATTTTCCAATAGGAAAATTTATGTGTGAAGTTTAATAATTGTAAGTTGGCTTTGGAATATTGCCGTAATGAGTCCATAGTTTTAGGATTGAAAGGGGTGCTACCAAGGGAGTGTCATTAGATTCTTGAGAATTGTATTATTGTTGATAGAGTTAACCTGGAAGAGGTATCCTGGATGTAGAATGCAATAAGGGTGAATCGTATAGTAGAGAGGAAGAATAGGTCGACTGTAGATATGATCCTTATTGAGTAATGAATGCGAGAACTTGACGCTTTTAATTGTGTATCAATGGAAGGCTAATTTGTGATATGATGCGAAATGGGAAAGTGATAACTTATGTTTAGAGGAAGTGAATCAGGCGGAGCAGAATCTTATTATTTTCAACTTGTAAGTAACTGAGATTATATTGCGTTTTACTAGCGGAATTTTTAACTAGTTGCAACCAAATTTGAGATGTGTTAACGATCATGAAAGTTTAAAGTATTTGTTGGTTCGAAAGGAATTTAACAATAAGCAGAGTCGAGGGTGGAAATTATTAGAAAGACTTAAATGAGGTTATATCTTGTTACCGGAAAAGTTATTGTGATTGCGATTGCGATTAGCCGAAAGGCTTATGTGTCAACAAGTATATCCTTTGAGTTGCATGGTGAGATATTTTGCGAAAATTCAAGTTATACTTATAGTGTGGAGACCTTAGAGGAAGTTCAACCATGATTCAGAAGTTAAGAGGATTATCGGCTAGTTTCAAGACTGGGAGACCAAGGATTTTGTATCTAATTGGGATGAAAATTTAACCCTCAACTCGGAGTGTGTATCATTGCTGTAAGAGATTAGAATACCGGTTTTAGAGGAAGACCGTAAATCTAGAATTGCGATTCATCAGAAAAGTTTGAGAAGTATCAAGACTTGAAGAAGAGTTAGAAGATTCGAATGGGAAGACATTGCGATGGAATTTTGTAACTGTACTACTTTCAACGTCGATGAGGTTGGGTGTGTTGGAGTGATAGTGGATGAATAGATCAAGTCGGTTTACTTTCAACTTATATTAACGAAGTATTCGAGGGGGAAATTAAAACATTGTGAATGCGGGAGATTGAATGATTTCGTGGAGCACCAATCAACATTTTACCAGATCGGGATCGAGGATTCATTGTGTTTTGGAAAGCAGGGTGCAAGGTTTTGAGTTCCAAGTCAAGTTTCAGTGGTGCGTTTCTTCCTCAGACAGATGGACAGACAAAGAAGACTATCCAAATTCTTGAGAATAAATTGCGTGTTGTGTGATGGATTTCGTTTCAACTTGAGAAGTTATTTAACCTTGATGAGATTGCGTATATTAGTGGTTTTCAGTCCTGTATTAAGTGGTATTGTATGAAGTATTGTATGGGAAAGTTGTCCTTAAAATTCCTCATGTGTGCGGAGTTCTTCAACTAATGATGATTTAACGGGTTTGGTTTATGTGAGGGAATGGTTGAGAGTTACTAAAATCGTAAGTCCGAAATTAAACTTTGAGAGTATTAGGGTTGTGGAAAATGGGTATAATAATAATACTTTGAGAAAACTATTTGGAAGTGTAATTTGATTGTGGGGAAGGTTATCTTCTTTAATTTATCATTAAGATAAGTCTTTTTAAAATTCGGGTCGAATTTTCTTTAAGGAGTGAGTGTGACGACCCCAACCCTAGGCACTCAATTTTTAATATTTAATTATATGCTTTTAATATTATGTTGACTTTATGTGTTCAATTTTATCTTTAAATTCTTGAGTTAGGATAAATTGGGTGAAAAGTAAATTAAGGAGCTTATAAGAATTTATTGGACATTAAATAAAGAAACTAAGGGAAATGATACAAAATGGAAATTTAATAAATAGATAAATATGTGGGGAGGTTAAATGAGTAGGATGAATTAATGGGATAAGGTTTATTTTAAATTAATGGGAGTAGGGTGAAAGCCTTGGATTAAGTTGTAGGAGGGGCCAACTTTCTTACTCTTCCATGCCTTGCCAAGTGTCCTCTTCCCATCACCTCCTCTTACTACCCCTCCCTTCTCCCTCATTTCTCATTCATCTTCATCCTAGAGAAAGCTAGAGAAAACCCTTTAGACTCCATTGAAGCTCCCTTGCCCAAGCTTTGAAGTCAAGCATTTCTTCACCAAAAATCAAGACTAGAAGCACCATTAAAGTTGGATCACCTAGAGGAAGCCATCTAGCTAGAAAGATCAACATTTCCTTATAAAATCCAAAGGTGAGTTATTATGACTTCTTTTCTTTGTATGCTCATAAATGATTTGATGTTGTGATTGTTATTATAATGGTTGTTTGATACCTTGGAAACCTTCTTGGAGTTTGGGAATTAGTTAATGTTATGGAATGTTATTGTTGTTCATAAGAAATGATTAAGAGTGTAAGAAAATGTGTTGAGTTGGATTAAGATGATTAATTCATGCCTTGGAAACTTTAATGGGGGATGGATGTTTAGTAAATGAGATAGGTTGAAGTTAATGTTCAAAGAAGAAAATCTAGAAAGGTTAAACATGAAATGGGTGGGAAATTAAGTGGTAAATAATCTAAGTATATGTTATCTTGGGTTTGGATGATTTAAGATGAGATAAGTAAGGTTAGAATCCTTCTTGGGTGTTCTTGAATAATCAATGGTAGAGGGAAGGAAGAACTAGGGTTAAAGGGGTTAAAAACCTAAGTTTGGGCTGGCAGGAGGCTTGGGCGGTCGCCCAAGGGGGCTGAGCGGCCGCCCATGCTGGCAGAAACTCACATTTCCTTGAAAACCCTCTTGGGCGGTCGCCCAAGAGGTTTGGGCGGTCGCCCAAGACCCCAAAAATCCTAACTTCAATTCTGAACCAGAATTCGTTTAGCAATCTTGTGATGGTCATAACTTAATCATATTAAATCGGAATTGGATGGTTCTTGGGTCTAAATTGGGTGTTTTTCTGAGTACTTTCTGAATGTGATGGTTTCATAGCTAAAGAAGTTATCCTTATATCCCAAAAATCTGATTTGGTTACAGCAGGTAGTATTGTACGTTAGAAGTTGAGTGGAAATTGAATAAATCATAGTTAATTCATACGGACTCGAAATTGGATGGTTCAAGAGTCCAAATTGAGTATTTTTAGGTGATCTCTCAAATGGAATTGGTTTTATAAACTAAATATGTAATGATCATTTCCAGATATTCTATTTTACCATGTGACTATATTGTTTATCCCCTTTGTGGATTATTTGGCAAGTGTTATGTGGCTCCCCAAGTGTGGAATATTTGACAAGTTGTTATGTTATCCCAATGTGTGGATATGTTTACTATGTAGTTGTATGGTTATTCCATTTGTGAATTTATTTGTTATCATTCATATTTGTTGATGATACTATGCATAGTGTATTACTTAAATGTTGCATTATGGCATTGATTGGCATGAGTATATTTTACCATGTGGTTATATTGCTATCCCGTTTGTGGATCATATTTCAAGTATCTATTATGTGCTTGAACGTGTTGATATTTTATGTGAATGGGGGTATAATGGATTTCAATCAGTTATTGATTTGTTCTCTAAGTGATTGAAGATTCATCATACTGTGACCTCTCCCCCTCTGCGGCCACGGGCGGGGTTCGGCTTGTATGGATATGTGCGGTCGGTTCATAGGAATGCCGATGTCTTATATTTTCCCTGGAAAACGGGTTTTATAAGATGTGAATATGCCTAAGCAGTTCACGGAGATGAGTTATAAGCATAAGCTGTCTCGGTTACATGGTATGGGATCCGGTGAATATGCATTCGCGAGATGTAGTGGAGTATTGATACCCACGGTTATACGACTTATTGTTCGGACGGGAAAGGTAAACCAAGGTAACGGAATGTGTTTACCGCTTTCCTAGTGTGTTATGTGCTACCATGCTATGTGTTGCACTTTGTTTGGCATCTTCTTTGCATATCATAATAGCTCATTGAGATTTATTCTCACCCCTCTCCCTTTAATGTTTTTAGATCCTGAGACAGGCGGACCGGCCAAGTGAGGACGGAAAGGAGTTGGTACGTGGTATTTTGGGATTTGTCAGGGTACGTATAGGTTGGTATAAAGAATGTATTTTGGTATATTTCCCTTATGGAGTTTATGAGTATAAAACTTAGTTTGTACGTTATAACTAAAGTCTTTGTAATTAAAACAGGTTGTTACTTTTCAAAGTTAGTTATCTCCTCCTCCGATGTGGAGTAGAGTGGAGTTATTTTGAAATATTATGTTATTAATGTTTATGTTTGAAAGTCAAAGTAAAGTTTTAAAAGTTTAGTGTTTTCGGGTTAGTTTGAGGGCGCTCCAACTCGGAACACGTGTAGGTTCCGGGTCGGGGTCCTCACAGTACACGCCCCAGAGATATGTCGAAATTGCCTTTCCACAGATAGACGACACATATGTCCAATGTTAAAAAAAAAATAACCTAATGCATTCACGCGCCTCTTTAGGCCCGTGTAATTTACGCCTCTCATAATTTTAATGAATAAAAAAATAAGAAACAAAATAAATCATTTCCTATCCACTTTATTTTGGTAATTGTTAATAAAAGTAAATTAATTTATTTCATAAAAATTGAGATTATAACTCATTTATTTACTTGATATTTTGTTCTAATGTGTTTTAGTGTGTGTGCACATGTGTATGTTTAACATGATGTACAAAGCTTCTTAAATAAGCTACTCATTTTTAGTAATCCTTTTGCCCTTCATAGATTTTCAATCATACCCAAGTAACTACAAATGTGCCCTCGTTTACTTTAAAACTTATGCAAGTCTTTTTATATATAGAGAGAGATAGCGATGTATAACTAATTATTTTATACATATTTTTAAAAATATATTATATTCACTTCTATTATGAGTTTTAAATTAATGAAAAAATTAAACCAAGAAACTAATCTAATTTTGGACTATAATATTATTATACTAATTTTCTGATTTCTCAAATAAATGTCCAAGAAATAATTCAACAATGTGTTAAAAGGAAAAAATTTCACCAAACCCTCCACTCCCTCATCAAACCCAATCAAACCCACTTCTTCCTCACCCTATTTTAAAATATCAATTTATACTATCTATATTCTTACAATATTGACATGCACTTCAATAAAAAAAATTAAAAATGAAGACGATCTTTCCCGATATTCGCCTTTATTAATAATTTATTTACTATGCTTCAATTTTTTTAAATAAAATAAATCAATTGTTTGATGTATCGAATTAAAATAAACCCAATAACCATATTACCCCTTCCAACTCATTATCCTATACCCCATCACTTTTATTTTATTTTATATTATATTATTTAATTTTATAATTAGTAAAATTAATATTATTATCATGATCATTTATAATTAAAAAAACTACTTCACACTTAAATAATTTTGACTCAAAACATATTGAAAAATGAAAAGGGATAATTAAGAAATTTATATTTTAAAAAAATGGTTTTTTTTTCAGAGTCCAAATGAAATTAAAATAGTCTCCAAAGAGGAAAAAAAATTATGAAGTTTGGTGTAAAAAAAAATTCAATTTAGTATAAAATAATTTAGGTAAAAGAAATGGGAAAAAAATACAAATTCAACCAGCCAATAGGAGAACGCCAAGTGTCCAAAAAAAAAAAAAACAAATTCGTCTGACTGCACGCGACATTGTCGTCGCGTGAAGTAAACGCGCCGGTGAAATGACCAAAACGCCCTTCACCACACGGATGACACATGTCCAAATTTACCAAAAAAAAATTAAAAAAATTACCAACCCAATCACAACTTGCCACGGGTTATTTCAGTCGTTTTTTTTTTGCAAGTTCGCCATGGCGGGAAAAGACCAAAATGCCCCTCAAACCCCCTTTAATTACCACAATCTTCCTTTTATATATAGAGAGATATAGATATACATATACATATAGATTCCCCAAACCCTCCACTCCCTCATCAAACCCAACCCACTTCTTTCTATCCCTCTTTTAAAATATCGATTTATATTATCTTTATTTCTTATAATATTGACATACACTTCAATCAAAATTATAAAAATTATGGTCATCTTGCCCGATATTCGTTTTTATTAATACACAATTTTTTGAGAGGGAGAGAAAATTCGACAAATTTATTAATACTTTATCTACTTTGCTTCAAAGTTTAAAAAAAAATTGAAATAAATTGTTTAATGTATCGAACTAAAATAAACCCAATAACCATAATACCCCATCCAACTAATCATCCTATACCCCACCAGTTTTATTTAATGTTATATTCTTTATTTTTATGATTAGTAAAATTATTAATATTATTATAATTTATATTAAAAAAAAATACTTCACACTTAATTACTTTTCACAAAAAGATATTGACAAATAAAAAGTTTTTTTTCTGTGTCCAAATCAAATGAAAATAGTCTCTATTTATAGAGAATTTTTTTAAATGAATTTTGGTGTAAAAAATTAATTTATTATAAAACAATTGAGGTCAAAGAAATGGAAAAATAAAAAAAATTAGAAATTCAAGAAGCCAATGAAACGCCGCCAAGGGTCCCAACAAAAAAAAAAGGAAAATATCTCTGTGTAAATGTGCCTCGGTGGACGCGAATACGACACGCGCCAAATTTTCACCCTATCCCGGCATGCCACGACAAATTTGCTTCAACTATTTTTAGTTATGCCACAATATGAAATGACTTACACTTCAATCAAAATTTAAAAAATGATGGACATCTTTCCCGATATTCTCTTTTATAAATACACAAATTTTTTAGACGAATAGATATTCAATAAATTTATAAATAGTTTATTTACTATGCTTCAAAGTTTTTTTTAAAAAAAATTAAATATATTGTTTGATCTATCGAAATAAAATAAACCCAATAACCATATTATCTCATCCAACTAATCATCCTATACCCCACCAGTTTTATTTAATTTTATATTATTTATTTTCAAAATTAGTAAAATTATTAATATTAACATCATTTATAATTAAATAAAATATTTCACACTTACTTACTTTTCACAAAAAATAAATTAAAAAATTAGAAAGGAAAATTATCAAATGATAATTAAGAAAATTATATTTAAAAAAGATGGTTTTTTTTCTGTGTCCAAATCAAATGAAAGAAGTCTCTATTTAAAGAGGAAAAAAAAATATGAATTTTGGTGTAATTTTTTTTTTAAAAAAATTATTTTATTATAAAATAATTGAGGTAAAAAAAAAGAGGAGTTTTTTTTAAAATTTGAATTCTCCAGCCAATAAAGAGGCGCCACGTGGCAAAATTAAAAAAAAAAAAAAAAAAGAAACAAAGCCGCCTTAACGTGCGTTGGTCGTCGATTGTGCCACACGCGCCTAGGAAATGTCTGAATTGCCCCTCCTCATTCATCCGACATGTGTCCAAATTGGTTTTAAAAAAAATAAAAAAATAAAACCAGCCAATTAAAAATTGCCACATGGTATTTTGGCCTTCTTATTTGCCACTTTGCCATCATATGAAAGGACTAAAATGCCCCTCAATGGCCCAAAAATTACCAAGATCTTGTTATTATATATGTATAGATTATCAACAACAACTTTTAGAATTTCATGAACATGATTAATCTCTCGTAAATTTGTGATCAAAGTTCAACAAAAAAGTCAAATGGGATAAACTTTTAGGGACGGAGGGAGGATTTATATATATATATATATATATATATATATATATATATATATATATATATATATATATATATATATATATATATATATATATATATATCTTATATATATCTATAGTATAAATGAGGGAGGAGTGTGAACTGTGAACAGTGGTATGAATAGTTTCATCTGTCGAAATTTTCATTTTGCCCTCACTATTTTGTCATTTTCCCATTTTGTCCTTAAAAAAAAATTTAATTTAAAAAAAAATTTACGTGACCTTGGACACGGGCATGTACTAGTACTTATATATATTTATATACTCCCTCCGTCCCGCTAATATCCGCACACTTTCCTTTTTGAGCGTCCCGCTAATATCCGCACACTCCCAAAAAGGAAACTTTATATTAATAAAATATTCACCCTACCCCACTTATTCTCTCTCCTATATTATTTTAATACTCACAACACCATTATAATTTATTATTCCCTCCACTCATTCTCTCTCCACTCATTCTTTTACACTCACAACATTTTATTAAAATATCATATTCCTTAATTCCCGCGCAAACAGTGTTAGTGCGAATACTAATGGGACGGAGGGAGTACTCCCTTCGTCCCATGATAATATGCAAAATTATCCCTTTTGGACGTCCCACAATAATTTACACTTTCCTAAAATGGAAATGGGACCCACTTCTCTCTACTCATAACCATTATCCATTACTCCATTTTCTCTCTCCTACCCAACCATCTACACTCACAACACATTATCTTTATCACCTTTTACCTTAATTCTCGCACCGACATAAAAAGTGCATACATTTGTGAAATTGAGGAAATATATATAATAGATAATTTGCGTATACGTGACATAAAGAGGAAGTCAGCATTAAAAGTTTTTCATCAACAAATCTCTACCACACAATTGAAATATTATTAAATTTAAAGAAAGTCTTTAGCTTATGTCACATTGTCTTGACTATTTTGGAATTGGAATAGGATAAACCCTAACCCTACCCTAACCCTAACCCTAACCCTAATCCTAATCCTAATCCTAATCCTAATCCTAATCCTAATCCTAATTTGGTAACCAAATTCTTCTCATTACCAAACATAATCCATTTACAATTATACTTTTCTATTCAGTTTAGTGGTTAGGTGCTGTTTTTGACCCACCTCTGTTACACTTTCACACTTTAACCATTTCTCTCTCCATTACCTTGATTATTTCCTCCCTCGTTCCATTTAAAATTACATTTGTTTTTTATTTGAACGTTTTATTAGAAACTACACATTCTCAAAATGAAAATTTTATACTTTTTTCACTCAAAATGATTTTTCTACTTTTTTTATTGTTAATGCGAAGAAACTTTGAACAATAATTTTAGCTTAATTTAATTATGCTAATGAAAATCTAAAAGTCGTTACTAATAATATTTGTAATAGTGTATCAATAACAACTTTTATATACTCCCTCCGTCCCACTCTAAGTGTCACTTTTTACCCAAAATGGCGTTCCGTTTAAAGTGTCACATTTCCTAAAAAGGAAATGTTTTATTAATATTCTATTATCTCATCCACTATTCCCTCCACTAATTCTCTCTCCTCTACACTCACAACACTTTTTAAATTCACTATTTTCTTCACTAATTCTCTCTCCTATTTTCAAATTACACTCACAACATTTTTTCTTTCTTTTTTTTTCCTTAATTTGCGTGCCACCCCTAAAAGGGTGACACTCTTGATGGGACGGAGGGAGTATTCATTATGATAATCAAATTAATTTAAAATTATTACTCGAGCTAACAACAAAATAGTAGAAAGATAATTTTGAAACAAATGAAGTAACACTTCTTTAATCATTGAAATTTACTTTTCCACTCACTACTTACTAACATACTCCTTTCGAACCAGCTCAATTAATACTTATTTTCTTTTTGGTTCGTTTTAACCCAATTGATACTGTCCAAAATGTAAGGGAATTTTTACTATATTTCCCACTCGTTCTCTCTCCTATTTCACTTTTACACTCACAATATTCTGTCTCCTAACTATTTCTCCCACTCATTCTCTCTCCTATTTAATTTTTCATACTCACAATATTTTCTTTCACTTGTTCTCTCTCTTACTTTTTCTTAATTTGTGTGCCCAAAATTTTAATATCAGTTCGACTGGAACTGAGGGAGTATTTCCTAATAACTCCAATGTATCCATCCTGTATTTGTGTGAGAGTTATACCATCCCTAACTACCTCTCTCCTTCTTCGCCATCCACCAAATCTGTCGTTAGTCTCTTCCTTTTCTCTTTTCTCTTCTTTTGTCTTTGTTTGTTTGTTGATTTTATCATTTTGCAATTGCGATAAATATTGCATTCATGTGCAATGAAGTGGATGTCACTGTTTTTACTACAAAATGATGTTTCATGAATTTTGATATGTCTGATAAACATTTTCTCGTTAACCCAGATTTCCTAGTATATCAAGTTCTCAGCGCAAAATTTTATCTGAGGGGAGGTTTTCTTAAATGCCATATGGAGGCAATGTCCAAATTTTAATTGAAATGAAATTCGATCGTATCAAGATTTAGATCGAATTCAGTGTTGTAGGTTAAGAAATGAAACTTCTATTGGTATTTTGTGAAAGAAATAGACTCCTTACCTTTTCATTCCTCTTGTCAACCATATATACAAGATTACCTAATATAATTACGGGATACAATGCTAATCTAAAGGGATGGGATTGCTATCATTAAGGGATTGTTATCAATTCCCTTTATTGTACAAATAACGCCTAATCTACCGAGATATATTTACAAGAATATAAACCTATTCTAACACTCCCCCGCAGTCGAAACGGGAGGAAGGCGGACGTTTAGACTGGTCCAAAATTCATCAAATAATAAATGTGGAAGTCCCTTTGTAAAAATATCAGCAATCTGGAACCGGGACGGAACATGCAAGACGCGAACTTGACCACGAGCCACTTTCTCGAGTACAAAATGTATATCCATTTCTATATGTTTGGTTCGCTGATGTTGAACTGGATTTCCCGAAAGATATATGGCACTTACGTTGTCACAATACACTAAAGTAGCTTTGTGAATTGGACAATGAAGTTCCAAAAGAAAGTTGCGCAACCAGCATGATTCGGAGACAACATTAGCCACACCCCGATACTCGGCTTCGGCACTTGATCTAGAAAGAGTGGGTTGCCGTTTAGAGGACCAAGAAATTAAGTTGTCTCCCAAGAAGTGGAGCAGCGGGTGTCCGTACAACCACCCCAATCGGCATCGGTATAAGATAGAAGAGAAGTTATAGACGAAGCAGTAAGATGTAGCCCTAGGGATAAAGTGCCTTGAAGATACCGGATAATGCGTTTCAATGCATTCATATGAGTTGTCATCGGGTTATGCATAAATAAACATATTTGTTGAACCGCGTAAGAGATATTGGGTCTTGTAAAAGTGAGATATTGCAATGCACCGGCAAGACTACGATACATGAACGGATCATCAGCTGGGACGGACGAAGTGGCACTTAACTTGGACTTTGTGTCAACAGGAGTAGATGCAGGTTTGCAAGATGACATGCTCACCCGCTGAATAATCTCCTCCGTGTATTTGCGTTGAGAAAGAAATAAACCCCCGGCTGAACGGACCACAGCTATACCAAAAAAATAGCTCAAGTGACCCAAATCCTTAATTGCAAATTTGGAACTGAGAAGAGACATGATAGACTGCCGAAGAGCATTAGTAGAAGCAGTAAGAATAATATCATCGACATAGAGGAGTATATAAGTTGTTACCCCATTATGATGATATATAAAGAGAGAGTTGTCGGAACGACTATTAGTAAAACCAATAGAAGTCACAAAATTCGCAAACCTCTTATACCATGCCCGAGGAGCTTGCTTAAGACCATATAGAGATTTCTTTAGTAAACATACATGATTCGGAAGACGGGCATCCCGATACCCAACCGGCTGGTGCATATACACGGTTTCACGGAGCTCACCATATTAAAAAAGCATAAGTTGATGCAATGCCCAATTCTTAGAAAGTGCCAAGCTAAGAACAAGACGGATCGTAGCCGGTTTGACCACTGGGCTAAACGTCTCTCCACAATCCACCCCAACTCGTTGAGTTTTGCAGTCACCTACAAGACGAGCTTTGTGTCTCTCAAAGGAACCATCAGATTTAGATTTATGAGAGAATATCCACATTGAACGAATTATATTAACATTCATCATCCATGGCAAGTTTCCAATTTGGGTCACGTAGTGCAGACACAGGGTTACGAGGTAAAGGAGATTTTTCCAAAGAAGATTGGAAACAATATTTAGGATTGGGTTTTAAAATCCCCGACTGACTACGAGTATTTGGACGCTGACCATTTTGTAGTTGGACCGAATTTGGGACGGAAGGAGTGGACTGATCAGAAAGCAATTGGGATGGGGCGGATGGAATTGATGCAAGACCAGGAGATGGACCAGAATTGGGCCGGCCCACAGAAGGAAGGTTAGGCACTGATGGAGACTCAAGATGGGCTGATGGTTGAGGCACAATTTGAGCTGTGGGGGCAGTAGCCTGAATGGGAGAATTTGGTGGATCATTTACATTTGAAGTAGCAAAATGATGGACCAATGATGGTGATAGCCCAGGATCTAAAAAATCATTAGTGTTTGGATGTGGACTATGAAGAGATGAAAATGGGAAACGTGATTCATCAAAAACAACGTGCCGACTTATAATAATTTTCTTAGATATTAAATCATAACACAAAAATCCCCGGTGATTTTTCGGATACCCCAAGAAGGCACAAGGAGTGGAGCGGGCTTGGAGTTTGTTTACGGTAGAAGAAGGGTATAGAGGATAACATAAACATCCAAATACTCTAAGATGGGTATACGAAGGAACCCTGTTATACAAGACTTGTAATGGAGGGTTATATGACAAGTGTTTAACCGGAAGAATGTTAAGAAGATAGGATGTCATTTGTAAAGCGTAATGCCAAAAAGATGGAGGTAATGAGGCATGAACAAGCATAGTCCGAACCATATTGTTTGTGGTATGAATTTTTCTTTCGGCTTTTTCATTTTGAGGTGAAGTATAAGGACACGACAACCTAACGGATAACCCATTCATGTTGTAAAAATCCCAAGACGGCTTGTTATCAAATTCCCTCCCATTGTCATATTGAATGGTCTTTATTTCTCGTTCAAAGTGAGTTCGAACGAAAGCACGAAACCGAAGAAATGAAGCAAAAACTTGAGATTTATGTGAAAGAGGAAATGTCCACACAAAATTTGAATAATCATCAAGTAAAATAAGATAATATCTATGTCCCATTGAACTCAAAACGGGAGATGTCCATAAATCACAATGAACAATGTCAAAAGGCATAATAGTAAATGAAGTAGAATCATTAAAAGGCAATTTGATTTGCTTTCCAAGAGTGCAAGAGTGGCATAAATTAGGATGGCCACTTTTATTACAAGAAATAAAATTCTTATTTCTAAGAGAGGCAAAAATAGGTGCCCCGGGGTGACCTAAACGGTCATGCCATAAAGACGAACTAATAGCTGCAAAAGATGACGGAGAAGTGATGGAAGTTGAAAATGCGGAAGTGATTGGATAGAGATCGCCTTGACTGTTACATCTCATAAGACGCGTCCCCGTTCGAAAATCCTTCACAGAAAATCCAAAAGGGTCAAATTCCACAGACATAGAATTATCACTAGTGAATTGTCTAACGGAAATGAGATTTTTAACAATAAGGGGAGCATGGAGAACATTTTTTAATCTAAGGGGCTGGGACGGAGAAGACAAATATGTGTGACCCACGCCCTTAATAGGGATCCGACTACCATTACCCACAATTATGCCATTATTTTTAATGCTCGTATTTAAATAAGACTTGAGCGTACCTTGTTCCGAAGTCATATGGTTGGTTGCTCCGGTGTCCATATACCAGCTAGCATCGGGTGGGTTAAGGGACATGGTGTGCATTGCCGAATCAACGTCCGTTGGTGTAGTAGAAGCTGCATAAACCTGTGGAGTACGGCTGCCTTGAACCGGACGTGGACCAAGAAGACCGGGCTGGAACTGAGGTGAGGGACCATGAGGCTGGAAGGTGGGCCTGGCCCAGGACATGGTTGGGTATGGGCAGGGGGGCATGGCCCATGGCCATTATCTCTGCCAAGGCTGTTGTGGCCAGCCAAAGTAATTTGGCCCCTGAGGCTGCCCTTGCTGCTGATTTTGTCGGCCAGAATCATTGCGAGTTCCCCAATTGCCGCTTCCCCCATTATTTGACCGGCCACCTGAGTGAAGCTCCTCTTTGTTACTCTTATTACCACCCCCATTCTTCTTATTATTACCCTTACCTTGTCCTTTCCGACCTCCTCCATTCCCACGAGTATTACTGTCAAAATCATGAAATGGGGCAGGTTCGTCGGACACTTTTGATTGAGACAAAAGCATGGCCGAGTGAACCGAAGTAGCTGCCTTTTTAGCAAGCCCGGACTCCTCTAATATCAACATAGATCGCGCCTGTGAGAAAGAAGGAAGAGGTTCCCGCTATCGTATGAGTGTACCAACACCATTGTAGGCCTCGGTGAGACCGACGACCATTTGAAGAACCATCCTATTATCTGTGATAGGAGCGCCCACATTCTTGAGTTGGTCGGCCAAAGACTTTAGACGTTGGCAGTAAGACGAAGCATTCGTAAATTCTTCCATAGTAGTGGAAGAAAATTCTTGCTCGAGAGAGACTGCCCGAGAATTTTTGTTGTCTTCAAAAATGTCTCGTAGTCTGTCCCAAGCTTCCATAGCTTTTGCACTCGGGACTAAGATGGTCTGGAGAAGATCATTGGATATTGTAGAGTATATCCATCGCAGAACCGTTGCATCCAGGACATGCCACATGTCTTGCTCTTCCTCATTAGCCGAAACCTTCTCTTTCCCTTTCTCCGAAGGGATGAGATGATGAAGTACCTTACACGACTTAGCATGGACACGGAAGAGCTTCGCCCAAGTCGCATACTGTGTATTCTCTATCTCGAGAGTGACAGGAATGTTGGCCTTGACATTTGAAACGGCTAGAGCGGGATGAAAGCCAGATTTAGAGGATGCCATTGTTACCGTCAGAGAAGGAGAAATAACGGCAGACAAGAGAAAAGAAAAAGATGAAGTACGTAGGGCGATGCGGAAGCGAGAGAAAGATGAAAAACCCTTTGGTACCATGAAAGAAATAGACTCCTTACCTTTTCATTCCTCTTGTCAACCATATATACAAGATTACCTAATATAATTACGGGATACAATGCTAATCTAAAGGGATGGGATTGCTATCATTAAGGGATTGTTATCAATTCCCTTTATGTACAAATAACGCCTAATCTACCGAGATATATTTGTTGGGTTTTATGGATCCATGCGCAGCGGAATTAAGCATAAAATTAACACAAAACCCAAGCCCTAAGATCCGTTCTATACGATTAAATTGAATTGCAATGAGATAGAATTTACCAACCTAAATTGCTTTCCGGTCTTGAGCTATCGAACGATTTTATTATGTGATATCGAATCACAAACTTCGTTCTTCAACTTGCTTAAACTCTAGGCCTTGATCGATGAACGAGCGAAGACCCTCTTTTGGTATCCACACCTTTGAATGAATTCAAGAACAACTTCTTGATGATTGCTAGATCTAAAACCTTGAAGAATATTGAGAGTATTTTGTTGTGAATTTTGATTGAAAATTTCGGCTAGCTTCTAGGTCCGACGTAACCCTTGTATTTATACTACAATAGTAAGAATACTTCTCCTAATCGTATTAGGAGAGACAGCTGTCAAAAACGCGTACGGGCTCGATATGTCGCGCGGTATATTAAGCCATTGGCTTAATATGTCGCGCGATATATATAGCCGTATACGAAACTCTCAACTATTCTTCCTCCGGTTTAACCAATTCATTCTAGTTGTGTGTGACCCGATAGGATTACATTATGTTGGCAATGAGTTCGATCATATCGAACCTCATAAGACATAAGCGGACTCTAGCAAGCCATTATGTCTACCCAAATAATGTAACGTAAGAGTTCACGTTTCCAATGGTGTACTTCCATTTATCCCTTTGTCTCACGATGTTATATTGAACACAAGTCATGGTCCTTGTCAACTTGTTATTGTTCAATGCTTTCTCGATTCTTGAGTATAATGATAATTCCAATCATATTGGGGTACGGCCATACACTTTCATCATTATTACTCATCGAGGGGCCCAAGCATAACATCTCTCTTCTGAGGGACAAATTCCTTCTTGACTTATCATCCTTCCCATCATGAATCCGATCATGCCAATGATAGTCTTTATAGATATCGTGTTAAGATATCGTTTGACTAAAATCAAACATGACTTTCATCATATGTAAGGTTACGATAATCTTAGGTCTAGGAAATAAATGAAGTAACCGTATGAGATTTAAGTATGACATTTGACCATGACATAAATCTCATGCGGGTCATGTCCAGTCACTTGTTCTCTAACAAGTACCCATAATTTCAATGTGCATCTCTATGCATATAATCATCATATGATTATCCATTGACAATTATACTAATTATTCTCTTAATAATCAGGGACGGAGATTATTACAATAAATATGCAAACTATATAATAATCAAATAATAAACATAAACGATAAAGATGATACATAACGGTTTTCAGTTAAACATAACTAAAGCCTAGGGCATTACACCAACAGTCTCCCACTTGCACTAGGCTCCATTTATGTATCGAATACTCATGGATCTAACATGCCCATCATGCTCCTGCCTATGCAAGGGTCTTTTGTAAGTGAATCCCTTATGTCATCATCGGTTGATACTTTGTATATTTTATATCTTAACGTCTTCTCATTCTTTATGAATTCCTCGAAGAACGTCTAAGTGAGTGTTTGGATCACCGTTGTGATTTTGGTTCCATTGTTTGCATAAATGACACCATAATTATCACAACAAAGTTCCACGGATTAGTGATACTTGGAAAAATACTTGAAGTGTTTCCAAAACACTAAATGAACTTTTGATCCAAACTGCCTCTTTCAGCTACATCATATGTTGCTAAAATATGGCCTTAGTAGTAGAATCGGCTACAATTTCTGCTTGGAACTCTTCCAATCAAAATTGCACCTCTAATAAGCACAAACACAAATCCTAATTGCGATTTTAAAATAACTTTGTCAGTTTGGAAGCTAGCATCTTTGTAACCTTTACAACAAGATTAACTTTCAATCTTTCAAATCCCAAGAACGTATCCTTAGTTCTTCTTAAGTACTTAGGATCATCTTGACTGCCATCCATTGGTTCTCAACAGGATCAGATTGGTATCGACTCATCATGCTTATAGCATACGAGACGTCGAGTCTAGTACAAATCATGGCATACATGACAGATCCAAGTGCCGCAGCATATGGAACTTCATTCATTCCCTTTTGCTCATCAGTTGTCATAAGACAATGAATATTGCTAAGAAAAATATCATGACCCATTGACAAGCTACTCTTCTTAGAATCTTCTAATAATCTTGTCAATGTGAACACTTTGACTCAAACCAATTTATCCTTCTAGATCCATCTCTATAGATCTTGATGCCAAGGATGTAAGCGAATTCACCCATATCTTTCTTTGAAAACCTTTCCTTGACCAAGACTTAACAGTCTTAAGTGTCGGAACTTGTTTTTTTTTTAATGAGTAAGATATCATTGTAATAAACAATAGAAATAATACCATGCTCCCACTGAATTTCATGCATACACAAGGTTCATCTTCGTACTTGATAAAGTCAAACTCTTTGACCAATTCATCAAAACGAAGATTCCAATTTCTTTAAGCTTGCTTCAACCCATCTCATGGATCTTTGCAACATGCATACTCTATTAGAGTTTCTTGGATCGTCAAACTATTAGGGTTGTGTACTATACACATCCTTAATAATCTTTCCATTTAAAGAAAGTCGTTTGACATCCATTTGTCATATTACATAGTCACAATATGTGATGATGGCAATTGAAATTCTAATAGACTTCGACATTGTAACTGGCGGAAAAAGTTTCAACATAGTCAATACTATGAATTAACCTAAATCCCTTTGCTACAATCCTTAGTCATGAAAGTATACACCTTCACATCCATGTTGGTCTTTGAAGACCTACTTGCACCCTTTAGTTTTTACACTTTTAGGTAGCCCAATCAAGTTCCAAACTTGATTGTTAAACATGGATTGTAATTTGGATTCCATGGTTCCTAACCATTTATCCAAATTAGGAGAGGACATCGCTTCTTGATAGCAAGTAGGATCGTCATTCTCAATGACTTCCACTTCATCACTTTCCGCAACGAGAAATCACTATTTCTTGAGTTCGGATCGTAACCTATCCAATCTACGATGGACTTGTGCATCTTGAACCGGTTTCACAACTCCTTTGTGAACTTGGTTCTGTCTCTACTCTTGGTTCCATATTATTTTCGGGTTCTTGAACTTCTTTCAAAATTAATTTTACTCCCACTAGATTCCTTATTGAGAAACTATTTCTCAAGAAACAAATCGTGTAGAGCAACAAACATTTTGTTCTCTTTGTGATTGTAAAATCAATATCCGAAAATAACCTTGTCAGATTTGGTGCTAACTTATAAGAGACAAGTCTCTTTACATAAGATTCGCAACCCCAAATCTTTATGAAAGACAAACTAAATTTTCTTCCATGCCACATCTCATGTGGGGCCTTAGGAACCGATTTAGTAGGGACTCGATTCAGTGTAACCGCATTATTTCTAATGCATATCCTCAAAAGGACATAGGAAATAGGAAAGTCTAATTGACACATCATCGAACGAATCATGTCCTACAAGGTTCAATTCCTCCTTTCAGACACACCATACAATGTGGTGTTCTGGGTGGAGTCAACTTTGAAACGATTTCATAGTTTTGAGATGATTGTCAAACTCTTGGCTCAAATATTCATTACCTCGATCCAATCGAAGTACTTAATAGTTTTGCCAAGTTGTTTTGCACTTCAACTTGAAATGTTCGAAACATCTCAAACGATTCACCTTTGGACTTCATCAGATAGACATAATCATATCTAGATAAGTCTTTAGTGAAATATGATGAAATACCAAAATCCTCCCCTAGCAATGCTGCTTAATAGTTCACATACATCTTATGTATAATGACTAATAAGTCACTAGCCCTCCCACTACTTTAGTGTAGGGTGGTTTGGTCGATAATCCCAATAAATAAGATCCAAAATTCTCAAATGATTCATGGTCATATGAGTCTAAAAGTCCATGTTAATGGAGTTTAGATATAAGTTTCTTATTTATTTGACCAAGCCGGCAATGCCATATGAACGCGTTGTTAATATTGTTCGGTTTAGATTTCCCATTTATATCATAGATATCTTCAATATTATTTTGTTTCTCATCATCAAGGATATGAAGACCATTTAATGACATATGCATTACAATAAGGCATATTATTAAATAAATATAAAACTTCTTATTGAAAATAAGAAAATTATATCCTTCATCATCCATTTAAGAAACAGAAATAATACTCCTACTCAAATCTGGAACGTAGTCATACTTGTTCAAAACAAGTACTACTTCACAAGGTAAAGTGACTTCATAAGTCCCTTATGGCTAATGTTGCAACTCTTGCTCCATTCCCATGCATAGGTTTAATTTACCTTATTTGAGTAACTTTCTATTCTTTGTTCCTTGCACATTTAAACAAATGTGGGATCCAATCCGGTATCATATACCCAAGAACAAGAAGTCGAAGGGAAAATATCTATCATATAGATATTTGAAGTAGTAGCAATCATATTGCCCTTCTTCACCTTTTAGGCCTTCCTAATAAGCCTTGCAACTTTGCTTCCAATGACAATCTTATTGCAATGATAGCAAACTGCATCCTTTTGAGACACTTTGGGTTTAGCCTCTTCGGCTTTGACAACTTTTGTCCTAGGTTTGGCAACCTTTGCTTTACCTACTTTTTCCTTCCTTTATGAACCCTTTTATTGTGTCAACCATTAACACAATTTGCGGATTGCTCCTTCTTTCATCATATGAATTAAGAGCCCTCACCACAACATATATATCTTTTGCCTAGCTTGCACTTGGAACATTTCCCTATTTGCGTTATGCTAGAACAAAAGATTAGTTATCATGTGCCCAAGGTTCTTCATAAGAGCCTTTAACCATGGTGGCAAATACAAGGCAATCAATATTGTCAGAATCATCAATATGTTTCTAATGTTGCTTCCTTATTTGCCCTTTGCAACATTTGCAATGGGTTTAGTAGGAACGGATTCGTCAAGAACGTACATATTTGCCTAAGAACAATTCTTGAGCGTCTGATCAAATCAGAATAACTTGTACCGTTCTTTTCGAATTTTGTCCTTCATAAGGACGAATCGCAATTATCATTATGGAATGCTACTTCTACAACAAAATATACAAATTATATGAACACATATCAATATCAACACATTTATCATTTAATAGCAAATAATGTATTTTACAAATACTCCCACTAAATCATACACCTTCTAATACTAATAAGCATAATATGCATTTAATGGGCTAAGATCCAACTTTAATTTAATCTCAAGTACGCTATGGCGCACCGCTCAAGATTAAACTAATTAGGTAGAAAACATCAATCATATCGTATATGACTCTTAGGGCTAAGATCCAACTTTAATTTAATCTCAAGTACGCTATGGCGCACCGCTCAAGATTAAACTAATTAGGTAGAAAACATCAATCATATCATATATGATTCTTAGGATCTTTTATGAGATTTATTTAAGACATCATATGTCTAGGCATATTTTAATCTCATCTTATGCCTTGGGTCCAAAACCATTTTGATAACCCAATTAAGTTCATTCACTTTAAAACGTATAGGAATCACCATTTTCTCATCTTGCTCGCATTCGAATAGAATCAAAGCACCTTGCTATGGCAAGCCCACCCAAAACTATCCGAATGGTCTCAAGTGTTTTTAATCATGAATTGGCATAAAGAACTTAAAAGTTAAATGAAGGTTCTTTAAAGGTAGATTATAAGCATGTCAGAAAGATAGTCAAAATCATGCACCAGGTAAGTTCCCAGGAAGATAGGTGAGCCACAAGGACTTCTTAAGTACCAACTCTTCCTTTGACAGAACTCTCCTAGACATGCATAATTAGAAATCAACTCTGATTAGGCAACATAATCCCTACCTTTTATAAACAATCAGTTTCCTTTTAAATTTCGCGTATTTATGACTTGTTTCCATAAACAATCATAAGATCCAAAATTTACAATGTCTAAATCTAAACATATTAGGAAACTATAATGCAATGTTTCAACTAAACATTTTAGAAAATCACAATTCAATGTTTCAACTAAACATCTAATAAAATTCTTAACACTTAAGAACAAATAATTCATGCATCGCAATAATTATTAAAATCATATTTTAATCAATTAATCATGCATATCAATGAATCAATCTAGCATGGACTTATAAACTCAATTTTATAACATCCAGATTTTCATATACATTGCAATAATTATTAAAATCATATTTTAATCAATTAATCATGTATATCATTGAATCAATCTATCGCGGACTTATAAACTCAATTTTATAACATCCAGATTTTCATATGAACATATCAGATTGTAAACACAATCACAGAATAGCAGAAAAATTGAACAAACTGATTCTGCCCAGTTTTGGCTTATTATGTCGCGTGACAACATCAGCCAGAGGCTTGATATGTCGCGCGACCTAACAGGCCAGTATACCTGAACTCCACATGGCTCAATATGTCGCGCGACCAAAGTAGCCAGGTTACAGGTATTTCCAGATTCGAACCAATACAGATTACATGTAATTAAATCACGTAAAACATCCTTTTTACAGATTTAATTCAGCATATTTCGAAAACGATTTTCACATTGTTTCACATAAACAATTAAAAATTCTATCGCATACAAAAACATGCAACGAACATATAAACAATTTATATAATCATTCTAGCATGTTAATTCAAACTTAACCATACGAACGGGGCTCTGATACCACTGTTGGGTTTTATGGATCCATGCGCAGCGGAATTAAGCATAAAATTAACACAAAACCCAAGCCCTAAGATCCGTTCTATACGATTAAATTGAATTGCAATGAGATAGAATTTACCAACCTAAATTGCTTTCCGGTCTTGAGCTATCGAACGATTTGATTATGTGATATCGAATCACAAACTTCGTTCTTCAACTTGCTTAAACTCTAGGCCTTGATCGATGAACGAGCGAAGACCCTCTTTTGGTATCCACACCTTTGAATGAATTCAAGAACAACTTCTTGATGATTGCTAGATCTAAAACCTTGAAGAATATTGAGAGTATTTTGTTGTGAATTTTGATTGAAAATTTCGGCTAGCTTCTAGGTCTGACAGAACCCTTGTATTTATACTACAATAGTAAGAATACTTCTCCTAATCGTATTAGGAGAGACAGGCTGTCAAAAACGCGTACAAGCTCGGGAGTATGTCGCGCGGTATATTAAGCCGTTGGCTTAATATGTCGCGCGATATATATAGCCGATACGTAAACTCTCAACTATTCTTCCTCCGGTTTTAACCAATTCATTCTAGTTGTGTGTGACCCAATAGGATTACATTATGTTGGCAATGAGTTCGATCATATCGAACCTCATAAGACATAAGCGGACTCTAGCAAGCCATTATGTCTACCCAAATAATGTAACGTAAGAGTTCACGTTTCCAATGGTGTACTTCCATTTATCCCTTTGTCTCACGATGTTATATTGAACACAAGTCATGGTCCTTGTCAACTTGTTATTGTTCAATGCTTTCTCGATTCTTGAGTATAATGATAATTCCAATCATATTGGGGTACGGCCATACACTTTCATCATTATTACTCATCGAGGGGCCCAAGCATAACATCTCTCTTCCGAGGGACAAATTCCTTCTTGACTTATCATCCTTCCCATCATGAATCCGATCATGCCAATGATAGTCTTTATAGATATCGTGTTAAGATATCGTTTGACTAAAATCAAACATGACTTTCATCATATGTAAGGTTACGATAATCTTAGGTCTAGGAAATAAATGAAGTAACCGTATGAGATTTAAGTATGACATTTGACCATGACATAAATCTCATGCGGGTCATGTCCAGTCACTTGTTCTCTAACAAGTACCCATAATTTCAATGTGCATCTCTATGCATATAATCATCATATGATTATCCATTGACAATTATACTAATTATTCTCTTAATAATCAGGGACGGAGATTATTACAATAAATATGCAAACTATATAATAATCAAATAATAAACATAAACGATAAAGATGATACATAACGGTTTTCAGTTAAACATAACTAAAGCCTAGGGCATTACACCAACAATATTTACAAGAATATAAACCTATTCTAACATTTTGGATGAGCCTATGGCGTTTGTGTAGTGTCATCTATTTTCTAATTATAAATGAAAGTGATTTTGTTATTTGCTAAAAAAAAAAACTCACAACAACATTTCACCTACTTTCTCTATCTCATTTTCTTTCTCCTACCCCACTTATCAAACTCACGATACCAATTTCATTAATATTTAAAAAAAAATCTTGTGTACAATTCAAAAAGTGTAATTTCAAATTAAACGGATAAAACTGTATTTCGGGTTAATTTTAATGTCATTAAAATATATATTAGGCATATTTAGGGATAAATAGGCATCTCTAATACATAAGATTGACAAAAGGGAGACAATATGACAAATCCAAACCTCGGAGGGGGGAGGGCATTGAGACAAATCGAAACATTAGGGGTGGACAGTGAAATTAATCCTATATTTCATGCTAGCAGAAAATATAAAGTTTACTTTATTTTTTTATAATCAACTCAATTAAATTTTGACAAAATAATTATAAAAAATTAATTATTTTCACTAAATTGTAGAAAATATTATCAATAAGTACACTACATAATTATACCCTAAACAATAACAATTTTAGAATTTTATAAAAAAGTTTCACTTTTCAAAGTTTTATAAAACTGACTACTAAAAATAAAGGGGTGTTTGAAAAGTTTATTTAGACCCTTATTTATATGTTTTGAAATATTAAATTCCTTTTTACTAAATTCCCTACTCTTATTATTATGAAACATAAATAAGCAACGAAACTACTCTCGAGAATAATTATTTATTGATGATTTGACTTGCATGTTAATATCTATTTTTGATATTAATTTTGTTTGACTTGGTTCTCATATAAATTTAATTTAGTTTAATTATTAATGACAATGCAGGAATGTGACAAAATGATCCAATTATTAGACAATATATGCTGGAATGTGACAAAATGATCCAATTATTAATGACATTGCAGGAATGTGACAAAATATGGATCATTAACGACAATCACAAATCTCGCTATTTCACTAAATCTACCATTAATCTCTACCTTTTCTCACTTTTTTTTTAATATTCATTGTTAATCAACAACATAATTATTGTAATCTCAATTTGTTGAGATTACAATAATTGTGTTTTTGATATTTTATTTTTCATTTGTCATGTAATAAATTTCTCTTATTTGTTGAGAGCGTTGTTTATCTTCATTGTTGAAGCCATTGTTTTCTCTCGTTTGTTGAAAACCTATATTTATTTATTATTTTGATGATTTTATCATTTTGCAATTGTGACTTATATCGCATTCATTCGCAAGGAAGTAGATGTCATTGTTTTTAGTACAAAGAGATGTTTCGTGAATTTTGAGATGTCTGGTGAGCGTTTCTCGTTAACCTGAATTTTCTAATATATCGAGTTTTCATCGCAAAATTTTATCCGATAAGGGCTTTCTTAAATGTCAAATGGAGACAGTGTCCAAGTTTTAATTGAAGTGTAATCCGATCGTATCAAAATTTAGATCGAAAAGGTCAGCGTTGTAAGTTAAAAAATGGAACTTCTATTCGACATTTGCGTAGTATCATTTTTTTTTATACGAATGAAAGAGATTTTGTTGTTTGCTAAAAAAATAAAATTATACAATTGAATTGCACATCCGTTTAATTATCCATAACCCAAATTTCATTCCTAACAAATGTAGGATTTCTTATTTATGGGATGACAAGGTTAAAAAACATTTCTTAATTTATCATCAGATGATATTAAACTACTTTTGTAATGGTAATTCCATGCACCGGCCCGAGTCCCTTTACTTGCACTTACTCTCCTATTCTATTCTGCCCTGCGTCTATAATCAATCAAAAAGTGAGCTTCAAAACATAACGCCTTCGTCACTATTTTCTCTCCTTTCTCTCTCTCTTCACCTATAAAATCTTTCCTCTCTCCGAACGTTACAACACTAAACCCCAATTCACTGATCACATTCAGTTAAAAATGGAGACACCGGACCCAAACCTGAACCCGTCACCAATTACCCGCCTCAACACCTACGCTGCATCCACTCGACTCGGCAAGCGTTTCAAACTCTCCCAACGCAACACCACCTTCACCACCGAGCTCCGTGCCGGCACCGCTACCTTCCTCACCATGGCTTACATCCTCGCTGTCAACGCCAGCATCCTATCTGATTCCGGCGGAACCTGCTCTGTGTCCGATTGTATTCCTCTATGCTCTGATCCCACTTTCGCCTCTTCCAATTGTACAGCGCCAAATCGGGTCATTCAGCCCGACCCGTCATGTAAGTTTGCACCCGTTAATCCGGGTTATACCGCCTGCCTCGATAGAGTCCGGAAAGACCTGATCGTCGCCACCGTTGCCTCGTCTCTCATCGGTTGCGTTATAATGGGAACTTTCGCGAACCTTCCATTAGCGTTAGCTCCGGGTATGGGTACTAACGCCTACTTTGCTTATACGGTCGTCGGCTTCCATGGCTCCGGCAACATATCGTATGAAAGCGCACTAGCCGCCGTTTTCATCGAAGGCCTAATTTTTCTATTAATCTCCGCCGTTGGATTAAGGGCCCAGTTAGCAAAACTCGTCCCGAAGCCGGTTAGAATCTCTTCCTCCGCCGGTATTGGCCTTTTTCTCGCCTTCATCGGCTTACAAAACAATCAAGGCATCGGCTTAATCGGCTACAGCTCATCAACGCTAGTCACATTAGGTGCCTGCCCAGACTCCGCTCGTGCGTCCCTCGCCCCAGTCATTACTTTCCCCAACGGCACAATCTCTCTACTCCCAGGCGGGTCCGTCTCCGGCGACATAATGTGTCTTCACGACCGAATGGAGAGCCCAACATTCTGGCTCGGCGTGGTCGGCTTCGTAATTATAGCTTACTGTATGGTGAAAAACATAAAGGGGGCAATGATATACGGAATCATATTCGTCACCGCCGTCTCATGGTTCCGTAATACTCAAGTCACGGCATTTCCCAAAACCCCAGCCGGCGACTCGGCTTACAAATACTTCAAAAAAGTAGTCGACGTCCACAAAATTGAAACCACGGCTGGCGCGCTGAGCTTCAAAGCCATTAACAAAGGGTATTTTTGGGAAGCTTTAGTCACATTTCTTTACGTTGATATTTTAGACACAACGGGGACGCTTTATTCAATGGCTCGATTCGCCGGATTCACTAACGAAAACGGAGATTTTGAAGGTCAATATTTCGCGTTCATGTCTGATGCGTCCGCTATCGTTGTGGGTTCGTTACTCGGAACGTCTCCAGTAACGGCGTTTATTGAATCTTCAACGGGAATTAGAGAAGGTGGACGGACTGGACTAACGGCATTAACGGTGGCGGGGTATTTCATGCTAGCGTTTTTCTTTACGCCGTTATTGGCGTCGATTCCGTCTTGGGCGGTGGGGCCGCCGTTGATATTGGTAGGGGTGCTGATGATGAGATCAGTGGTGGAGATTGAATGGGACGATATGAAGCAGGCGATCCCAGCTTTCATGACGTTGATTTTAATGCCGTTGACTTATTCAATTGCTTATGGGTTAATTGGAGGGATTGGGACTTACGTTGTTTTGAATTTGTGGGATTGGGGGGAGGGGTATTTGAGAAAATATGGTATTCTTAAGGGGGTTAGAAATGAAAGTACTCAAGAAGTTGGTGGGGTCAATGGGGTAAATAGGCATAATATTGAGGATCGTAGTGTAAAAACTCTTGAAGTTTAGGTTCTTAGGAAATTAGATTATTTTTTTCTTTTTTCTTTCCAGTTTTTTTTAGACTAATTGACAGTTTAAGAGAAAATACAATAGATTTTTTGAGCTACAATGTACTGTGTATATAATATTAATTCAATATTATAGTGTTATTTTTATTTTTATCAAAGAGATATACATGGAATAAAAATATACTAATTCATGTTCTTGATCTCATTATCCATTGTTCATATCATCCCTTTGTGCCCCTTGAGCATGCTCAATGGTGAGCGAAATTTTCGATCATCGAATGAGCAAAACTGATGTTTGATCGAATTTTCGCTCACAGAAACTGATATCCTGCAGTGGTGAGCGAAATTTTCGCTCAAAACATTTTTATAATTAATAAATAAAATATTTATTTTATTTATAAATTAGTGATATAAATTAGTTTTTTTATTCGTTCACATTACAAAATAATTTTTTTTAATTATATTTTATTGTAATTGCGTTTTCTTATATATAAAACACTGATAAATAAACATCAAGTTGGATATGACAAATTAACTTTAACAACTATAATTTATTGAATTCCTGACTCTTGACAAATAATGGAGATGAGTTGAAATTAAAGTTGACCGTGACAAATCATACACTACGCATGTGAACTTGCTCAGAGTTTTTTCATTTATTGGTATACTAGTATCCAATTTTTTTTTTAAAAAAAAATTGATTAGACTATACAATATGTGTGTGTACAAAAGAACTAGATTCCATAATAATAACCAGCTTCCTGATGCCATTCATTTATTGACCAACTAGATTACAAATGCCATTCATTTGATTTGACAAAACACAATATGTAACAAAGAACACACATTTATTCATAACAAATCACTTCACAATACAGAAATTTAAAAACAACAATGCAATAAATGTAAACACAATACTGAATTAAGAAACACCACATTACGATAATTAAAGAAAGCAAACTTAAACCGACTAAAAATCCTTCAACTCGCTCATCAAACGTGCCTTCATCTTCTCCTCTTCTGGGACAATATCGCATTTTCAAGTAGCTTTCCAAGTAAAGCTGATCTGGCCAACATTTTCTTCATAAAGTATTTGTTTTTCAAATGCTCCAATTTCTCTAGTTCCAGTTCAATAATTGTTGGGTGTTGGTCAGAGAGTAGCTGGAGTCGAGTAGTAAAACCCTACTTCAGCAGCTGAAGACCCTCCACTTGAATACCCCTTTTTTCTAGCTGATGCCGCTGCCTTTGCTACTTTTTCCCCGGTAGTCGCTCTCTTAATTGAACGGTGTCTGCATCATCACTTTCCGATGTCGCGTAACCTCACATCTCGTTAAGCTTGAACCTTTTGTCGCTACCTGCACTGTCATTGTCACACTCCACACGAATGGGACGAGAAGCCTCAACCTTTTTCTTCTACTATCCACGGTGGTAGTCTGAATCCGCTGCTCCCATTTGGGATAGTTCTTCAGCATAAATCACACATGCTCATGTTTAAAAGGTTTGCTTTCATGATTTTCATACAGTTGTTTAACCTCACATCGAACGTCTTGTTCGTTGTATCCACTCCTCCTCTTTCGTCCAGTTGCTTCATCGTACATCGCAACAAACAAGTTAACTGATTTCGCCATCCTACCCCATCGAGCTCGAAGCATAGATAAAATCCTTTTACCAATTTCTGATGGCTTTTGTTGCTGCGTCATATCGTACCTTACCTTTACAGTATACCCCACAACTTCTCATACTTTTGGTTGGTATATATTATTGCATCAGTGCTTGTATTCATGTAAGCACTGACGAGATCTTCATCTTCTGCGAATTTTCAGCCAATGGTTTCTTTTTTCTTTTTTTGAGCTCCTTTTTGCCTTTCTGGTACAACCTCTTCTTCTTCACCTCCTTCATCTTCCTCTCGTGTCTCTGGAACAAATTCAATGTTCTGCGACTCAGGAGTGAAACTTTACAATGGCATTGAGCCATAAGATGTTTGAGTGTTTAGCCGATAATTAAAATCACGGGGTGAGTTTTGAGAGAAGTTGATAGGATTTGAGCTTTGTGAGTAGTTTTGAAAGTTGTTTTGACGGTAATTGCTTGTGAAATTTGGATCAGTAACCAACATTTCTTCGAGCCAAGCTTGATTAGAATTATATTTGGAATTGTTTCCATAATTATCCATAATAAAAAAACTCAAAAGGTTTTTTTTTTAACTTAAGCTTAAAGAGAGAAAGTAGGGAAGAAGAGGTGTGAATAATCTATACAGGCTCTATTTATAGACGAAAAAAAATTATGAACTTTTTTTAATATATTGCATAAACGACGTTGTTTGAAGTAAATCAAAATTAAAAAATAAACTTTTAAGCCGTTTTGGGTTCGAACACATTTTCGCTCATAATTTCGCTCAAACTTTGAGCAAAACAGTTTCACTTAGTTGTCTGAGCGAAAATTCACTTACCATTGCAACAGTTGAGCGAATATTCGCTCACTATTGCACATTATTGCACATGCTCTCATAAATATTGTAATTTTTCTAAGCGGTCATGGGCCTAATGGCCCCCTTTAAAAGGTAAAAAGAATGGCTAGCACTGAACTACTGACTATGATAACGAGAAGGGAGAATGATCCAAAAGTTCATTTATTTTTTATAAATGTCTTTTCCATAAATTATTTCACATTTTGCATTATTTATGTTGTGTTATTTCTAAAAATTACTGTATCATATATGAGTATATAATACTTTATAATTGAATAATACTATATCAATGAAGGCAGTAGACAGACGGCGATCAACGACCGTTTTTTTATAAACGACGGTCGGCCAGTGGAATTATTTCTATAATATTGTATATAGTATTTGTATAAAATATTGTATACAATATTATATACACTATTGCATAAGAAATTTTCAGTCAATTTGATTTAATGAAAAACTTTAGAGGAAGTGATTTGTAAAAAAAGAAAGTTAAAGAGTCAAATTTCCTAATGAGAAACCCATATGTATTGCAATTTTTTAGTTGTAAATGAACTCATAAGATAGAAATCTATAGTATAAAACAAACTCCCCTTTTGAATAGTAGTATGAACAGTTACATGAGCGAAATTTTTCATTTTGTCCTCATACATTTGTTCCTTTTCCATTTTGTCCTTAATTTTTTTTTTTTTTAATTTTTTTTTAAAAAAGCGTGACTTTGGACACGAACTTAGGCTAGTAGTATTATAAATAATACATCCAAATTATGGCTACGCTTTTAATTAGCAGTGTTTTTGACCACTGAATGATGAAGAACATTTGAACGCGTTACCAACATTAATGCATACTTTAAAAGTAGTCTAAATTACTACCAATTGCATTCAACCAACTACCAAAAGAAAAACAACTCGTGCCTAAATACGACAAAGAATAAAGCTTTCTAACAGTTACAGTTACACAAATCAATTTTAAGAGTCATTTATCTTTATATCATGGGTCCAAGTAAGAGTTATCACTTAATATACTCTCTCCGTCCCACCTCACTTGACGCTTATTTCTATTTTGGACCGTCCCAGCCCACTTGACACTTTCCAAAATAGCCTACTTTTTATAATTTTATATTCACTCTACCCCACCACTCATTCTCTCTCTTCATTTTCCACCACTCAATTTATTCAACCAACTCTACTATTTATCCCACTCATTCTCTCTCTTCATTTTCTATCACACATTTTTTTTTTTTTTTTTTCTTAGTTCACATGCCCACCTCAAGGATGTCAAGTGAGGTGGGACGGAGGGAGTATGTCACATTATCTTGGGAATGTCAATATACTGTAATTTTTGCACAATTAAATTCGGTTAATAATGCAAGTCAATTTATTGGTGATGTAAGAGTGATGTAAATGCCTTATAGGGAGACTCCTTTGGGGCCAGTAGTATAAGGGGTGTTGCCACCCTGACTGCCTCGGACATATTCCGCAATTTACCACCGCCAGAACACTGAAAGGCCGATAGCTGGTGGTTCAGGATTAATTCTGCGAAGCTGGTACCTGAGTATAAAAAAAAAAAAAATGAAAACAAAAATAAGGTGCATAAAACTAACTAATAAATGTTGGACAGGGTCTACGTAGCAAGTTTGTTTAAATTTTCAGTCTATATGGATGGTCCCATGCATGGTGTTGATGATGAAGAACGACAGGCCTACCATTCTCAATGAATTTAGCAACTTTTCTGCGCCATGTCAGTATTTAAAGGTGGCAATTACCAACTAGTTCCTAATTTTAATGAATTCAATCAACTAATTCATGAAATATTGAAATCGACTATTTAGTCCTTGACTTACTAATATACACACATATCCCTTGTAAATAACGGAAACTACAATTTTGCCACTGAGTAATTGATACTTATGCCATTTGCTGAAGCTACACGTGTCCGCAATCGTGTAAAGTGAAAACCTTCGTTCACGAAACCCTCATTTCAAGTTTGGCGCTCTCTATCTTCTACTTTCTCTCTCTGCAACCTCCTTTGAAGGTCCTTCGGTCTTCGTCATCTGTTGTTCAAATACATCGCAAAATTAAAAGGTAATGCTCACAAAACTCTGTAATCTGAAGTTCATTGTTGTTCCGAACGGAGTTTTTACTAAATTTTAGGGTTCTAAATGTTTTCTTTTATATTTATTTTGAAAATTTTGGAATGAACTTCAAAATTTTGAAATTAAGTTCATAGTTGTTTATCAAAAGGTAATGCTCACGAAAATCTGTAATCTAAAGTACATTGTTGTTCCGAAGGGTGTTTTTACCAAATTTTAGGGTTCAAAATTTTTTCTTTTATATTATTTTGAAAATTTTGAAAATATGTTCATAATTGTTTTTGTCATCTGTTAGATCTGTGTTTTTCTTAAGTTAACTGTTGTTTTTACCTTATGTTGACATTTAGTGAGATTATGAAGCTATTTGACAAATTTTGTATGCCTTTATTGCCACCAAATTAGTTAAGTTTGCAGTTGTTTTTGTTAAGTTCACTGTTGTTTTTACCTTATGTTGGCATTTAGTGAGATTATGAAGCTATTTGACAAATTTTGTATGCCTTTATTACCTCCATATTTGTTAAGTTTGCAGTTGTTTTTGTTAAGTTCACTGTTGTTTTTACCTTATGTTGGCATTTAGTGAGATTATGAAGCTATTTGACAAGTTTTGTATGCCTTTATTACCTCCAAATTTGTTAAGTTTGCAGTTGTTTTTGTTAAGTTCACTGTTGTTTTTGCCTTATGTTGGCATTTAGTGATATTATAAAGCTATTTGACAAATTTTGCATGCCTTAATTGCTACCAAATTTGTTAAGTTTGCAGTTGTTTTTATTAAGTTCAGTGTTGTTTTTGCTTTATGTTGGCATTTAGTGAGATTATGAAACTATATGAAAAATTTTGCATGCCTTTGGTGCTTCCAAATTTGTTAAGTTTGCAGTTGTTTTTGTTAAGTTCACAGTTGTTTTTGCCTTATGTTGGCATTCAGTGAGATTATGAAGCTATTTGATAAATTTTGCATGCCTTTGGTGCTTCCAAATTTGTTAAGTTTGCAGTTGTTTTTGTTAAGTTCACTGTTGTTTTTGCCTTGTGTTGGCATTTAGTGAGATTATGAAGCTATTTGATAAATTTTGCATGCCTTTAGTGCTTCCAAATTTGTTAAGTTTGCAGTTGTTTTTGTTAAGTTCACTGTTGTTTTTGCCTTATGTTGGCATTTAGTGAGATTATGAAGCTATTTGATAAATTTTGCATGCCTTTAGTGCTTCCAAATTTATTAAGTTTGCAATTGTTTTTGTTAAGTTCACTGTTGTTTTTACCTTGTGTTGGCATTTACTGAGATTCTGTAGCTATTCAATAAATTTTGTATGCATTTATTGCCTCCAAATTTATTAATTTTATAGTTGTTTTTTGTTATGTTCACTGTTGCGTTTGTAGATGGGTAAGAAGCAGGCTATGAAATATAAACCATTTGGAAAAAATACTAAATCTTCTATCTCTTCTGAGAGAACACCAACTGCCTCACTTCCTTCCGTTCAAGAACAGTTAAATGTAACACCTTTAAGAAGATCAACGAGGAAGGAAATGCAAACCCCTCAACAACATAAATCTGTTGAACAGTCAATTGAAACACATGTAAGAAGATCAACGAGGAAGGAAATGCAAACCCCTCGACAACCTAAATCTGTTGAACAGTCAATTGAAACACCTGTAAGAAGATCAAAGAGAAAGGAAATGGAAACCACTGAAGAACAGCCCAAGGTAAATTTTGCATGCATTTAGTGCCTTCAATTTTGTTAAGTTCACAGTTGTTTTCTTAAGTTCACAGTTGTTTTTAATATGTTTTTTTTTTCTGAATTTGTTTTTATAAATTGTGAAGAAGAACAAGAAGGAAATTTTAATGAACAAGGAGGAGGAGATTTTGAACAAAAAGAAAAGGGAGAAAATTTCAAAGAAAAAGGAGAAGAAAAAGGATGAGAAAAAAGAACAAGAAAAAAAGGAGAAGAAAAAGGCTGAGCAAAAAAAATAAGAAAAAAAGGACAATGCAAAGAAACTAACTGTTTCTTTCAGATCAAATGTAGAAGCAACTGCAAAGCTTCTACATTCATTTGATTTGAAACCGAAACAGTTGAACATGTTGAAAAATTATCATTTTTCAACATGTTCAATGCATTGATTACACACAAGACCATCTATCATAGAAAATCAGATCTTGTTACTTCAGATTTAATCAGGTGCTATGTTAAAGGAGAGGATAAATTCAAGATTGGAGATAAATTGGTTGAATTCACACCAAAGGATGTTATTGTTATATTTGGAATAGTTTCAGGAAAGACAGAATTAGATATTAAATCTAGATCAAGAGGGAGTTTGGCGTCATGTTACTTAACAGCAAAAAGATTTCCGAATGTGAAGAGTAGAATTAAAACATCCAAGCTCAAGGATGTAATCCGAGGATTAGGAAACAGTGAAGAAGATGATTGTGTTGAAGATTTTGTAAAGTTGATTACAATTTATTCCATGGCAACGTTGTTTTTTGCTTCTTCGGGTGATATTGTACCACACTCTTTTTTTCAATGTGTGGATGATATTGAAAACATGAAGAGCTACAATTGGGCTGCAACTATTCATGAAAAATTGATGAATTCAATCAGGGAAAATTTCAGAACTCCCCATCTTGTGTCTGGATGTGTTGCTGCATTATCTGTAAGTGTGTCTGTTTTCGTTTTGCTACTCACATAGTTATATTTATATAATATATCATATATTGAAAAACACTTTTATGTTATTTATTTGTTTTCTAGTATTGGTTCTATGAGCATACCAGAGGACTTCCAGATAGGAGGATTGTTCCTAGATTTATGAAGTGAGAATTGCCCTTGAAGCTTGAAAATTTCAAGGCAAAGCGTATTGATCGATTGGTTGGTAATGAAGTAAGTTGTTTACATTAATGTTACAATTGTTGTTGTTAAGTTTACAGTTGTTTTCAGCATCATATTAAGTATACTGATCTGATTTTTCTTTTTTGATAAATAGATTCTTGAGAAAAAATTGATTTTAACGAATGAAGAAATTCAAATGTTTGCAAATTGTGAATTGATTGAAGAAGAGGATATGAATAACGAAGGGAGTAGAAATGAAGAAGGTTTGCCAAACCAAAGCATTCCATCTCAAGAGTCAGTAAGAACTGTGAGTTATTTAATTTTTTCATTACATTGCTTTTACAAAGTTTTTTACACAACTGTGCTCTTAAGTTCATCAGTTGTTTTTAGAATATTAAATTTTAGAATAAATTCTAATCAGTGAATGTCTTCAATATCCTTATGTTCACAGTTATTTTTACTAAGTTCACAGTTATTTTCTTAAGCACACAATTGTTTCCCTAAGTTCACTGTTGTTTCCTTAAGTTCACTGTTGTTTTCTTAAGTTCACTGTTGTTTTTATAAAGTTCACAGTTGTTTATGTTAAGATCACAGTTGGTTATGTTAAGATCAAAGTTTTTTTCTTAAGTTCATTGTTGTTTTTATTAAGTTCACAGTTGTGAAATTAAATTAATGACACAAATAATACTTTAACTGATTTTTAACCTTTTTTAAATAGGTTTTTTCAGGAAATGTGGTTTTGACTGATTTGAATTTTTTGCAAACGCCTGACCTCACTGGACCAAAGGAGGGTGAAAATACTGAAAAGAATCGAAATGAACCATCAAGCACTGATAAACGATACCAATGTGAGATCAATGATCTCAAAAGTGAAAAGGAGAAGCTGATTGCTGATAATGAGGAGCTTCTTAGAGAATTGAAGAAAGCTACTTTGAGAGTTGAAGAATTGGAGGAACTGGTAAAGAAAACAAACTGAAAGAGGAAGAAAGAGAATATGAAATCATTTGTTTGAAGATTGATTATGAAAATAAGTTAAAAGAAATGAAAATTTCACATGTTACTGAGAAGAAGAAGCTTGAAGAAATGATGGAGACTTTGAGAAAGGAGAAAGTTAATGCAGAAAATGAAACTGAAGAGATGCGTTCGATGATTAAAAATGTGAAAGACAAAACAAGAAAGAAGGTTGTTGATGATGCTTTTGAATTTCAGATACCAACTCGTCAATCAAAGAGGTTGAGAGTTGAAGATAAAGGGAAGAAAACAGAAGAAAAAATTGTGAGAGTTGAAGATAAAGGCAAGAAAATAGAAGAAAAACAAGAAAAAATTGTTGAGGCTAAGGAAGCTCACCCTTCATTCAATAGACATTTCAGTTTGACAACAAAAAATATTGCTGAAGAAACTGTCCAACAATACAATACTGGCATTTCAAGGTTTTAAGTAAGTAGTCATTTATCCTTTTTAGTATCATTTTACGTAATAATTATGTTGAGACTCATATATTTATATATAAAATAATTATGGTGTAGAGGGATTGCATGGGCCAAAGAATTTTTTTTATGTGAGTGTTGAGCATTTACATGAGATTGCACATGACAAGTCAACCGAGGACCCAGTATGTTGATTATTTGTATGTTTTTAAGTTCACAATTGTTTTTGTTAAGTTCCCAGTTGTTTAAAAATAACTAATTTTTTTGACAGGTGATTGATGGATATTTGTCGATATTCGTTGAGAAGAACAAAGAAATTATGGATAATTCCTCACCATCAAGCAAATCTGTAGGAGTAATTACTGCAAATGCATCGGTATAGACAAATGCATGAGTATTATTTTTGTAGATATGATTTTTTTTTCCTTTCTTTTAGTCTAGTGAAATATATTAAGTGATATTTTTTACTTTGCAGACCTATCTGAAAAATGAATGGTCCAAAGACATTGTCAAAGAACAAATTGATGGGCCTTTCAAGAAATATTGCAAAGAGAGAAAAAGGTTTATCTTAATTCCAATTCACATAAATCAAGCTGAAAACCGTGCAGAACATTGGACATTGTTGGTGTTTGATACAGAAGACGCAGAGTATAGGTTCTATAACACATTGCGCCCTAAGAAAGGACGCCCTGACAAATATGAATTTGCTGCTAGACAAATGGTAAATGGATTACTACACTATTATTTCAAGTATTATTTTTTATTTTTTTCCATCAACATAAATACTAGACTAACTATACTTTAATGTTTTTGTTTTTTTTTTTCAGTTTGAACATACAAAGACATTGATCATATCAAATAAAGATAGTCCTGAATATGAAAATTTTGTTACGATCAAAGAATGTCCTCAGCAGCCTACGTTAAGTGTTGATTGTGGTGTTATGGTTTTGATGATGATTGAACAAATGTTGAAGAAAGGAACAATTGAAAAAAAGATTTCCAAGACAGAAGTCCAAAAATTTAAGGCTCAAATGTTTAAAGACTTTCTGAATGATGTTTATACAACAAGTTTAGATTTGGGAGATCTAGATGACATACCAGATGATAGGTGATGTTCCAATTAGTTCTTTTAAGTAGTTATCAGACATTTGGTTCTCAGTTTAAGTCCTGGAAAGTACATGTATTACTGTGGTAAACATTTTAGCTTTAAAGTAGGTTATCAAACATTTAGGTCTCAGTATAATTTATGGGAAGTATATGTATTTTTGTGGTAAACATTTTAGCTTCTGAACAGGTACAAATTAGTTTCCGGGTAAAATTATATGTAGTTCAGGACAAGTACTTTCTTATTTTGGTATTATCCTGTTAATGAAGATATCATGTATTCTGAATGTATTGCTTTTCTATGTTTTTGTGTTTTCTGAATGTTTTGCAATGTGAACCAATATATGACAAAAACAAGTTTGAACTTAACAAAAAAATGAGCATTTCTGAATCGTAAGTTTAAAAAACAACTGTGAACTTAAGAAAAACAACTGTGAACTTAATAAAAAATGACCATTTTTGAAGCATAATTTCAGATAACAACTGTGAACTTAATAAAAACAACTGTGAACTTAATAAAAAATGAGCATCTCTGAAATCATAAGTTCATAAAACAACTGTTAACTTAGTAAAAACAACTGTGAACTTCATAAAAACTAAGCATTTCTGAATCATAAGTTCAGAAAACAACTGTGAACTTAAGTAAACAACTGTGAACTTAATTTCACTAATGTTTAAAACTGCATTAAATGTTCTCATATTATATTGTAAAAACCAAATATGAATCGTCAAAACAATGCTCAATGTTTAAGAATCTAAAAATACCATCAAATTATTACATAGGCTCCTTGCAAGATTTTCTATTATGATTTCCTATTTTACCACAACGGCCACATTTCATTTTGCGTTTAAAGCACTCTCCTTTTGAAGGGATTCGAAGCTTCTTTGGTCTTCCTGGTGGACACTTTGCTATAGGAGGAAGTATTAGAGGATCTTCTTCATCAACCACTGTCATTGATTCATCTCCAAATGAAACATAAGGCTGAATAGCATGAGCATAACAATTCTTATAGGCGCTGCTATGAAAATATGTCTCAATGTAATGATAAGGAGTTTCTGTGCAATTGGACAGGACAGCAACGGCATGAACACATGGGAACCCTTCATGCTGCCACTTTCCACAAGAACATGTGAATTTTTCAATGTTCACAACCATGGATGGAACTGAATGGACTTCAAATATCTTGTCGGTTAAAGAATGTATTATCCATGACCTACACATCTCCAGATTATCCCTATACCTTTCTCCATGATTGGACATAAAACAGTATTCAAGTTTAATGAATCTTCTCTATGCTTAGACATCTGTGTCATCAACTTAAGCCTGATTTGATTAATTAATTATTTAATAGGGAGTCCACGAGCTTCTCTAAACTGTGAATTGAATGATTCCGCTGCGTTTGAAGACATCTCACCATAACGTTTGCCTTCAAAGTATGCATTTGCATAATTAGCTGGTGGAAGGTTAGCAAGAAATTCACGGACCTTGGGGCCACCTTCGTTCCTCATTTCTTCAATCAAAGTATGAAAATTTCCTTTGTTAGAGCTACTGCAGACTGAAAGAGTTTTTGAACCATTTTTTGCCGCAAATTTACAGAACATCCCTTCATTTTATCCCTCAAATTATTTCTCAAATGACATAAGCAAAAAGAATGATGGCTCTGAGGCATAACAGCCTTCACTGAAGAAATAATCCCTTGGTGACGATCGGAAACAAACGTAATTCTAATACCTCTTATAAGAGATTCCAATTGTTGAAGAAACCATGTCCAATTAGCAATATCTACCGAAGAAACAATAGCAAAAGCGACATTGAAAAGACCTATAAATGAAAAGAATACAGATAATAATATAAGTAATATAAAACAACTGTGAACTTATGTAAATAACAGTGAACTGAATGCAATTTAAGTAATATAAAACAACTGTGAACTTATGTAAATAACAGTGAACTAAATTGTTACCAGAGTTTCCATCTTTGGCTGTTGCTGCCAACATTGTACCCTTGTACTTTCCGTGCAAATGAGTCCCATCGAGAAACAACACAGGCCAACATGAATGAAAACCTTTTACACAAGCCCCAAACGACACAAAATACCTCTTGAAGTGAAAGGACGATGGGTCAACATCAAGAACAAAGTGGCTAGTAGGATCCAACTGTTTCATCTTTAAAAAGTATGGTTTAAGCTTATCATAAGACAATTCTGCTTCACCAAACACAATGTCATTTACCTTTTCAACAGCCCTCCAAGCAATTTTATAAGTGATGTCAAATCCATAATCTACCTTCAACAACTTCACAACATCAGAAGGACCTAACGAAGGTTTAGAACGAATATCATCAACAATAATATCGCAAAGAACATCAGAGGTAATCTTAGAACAATGTCCAGAATTGAAGACATGCCCACAAGTATGATTCCGATCAAAAGTCCGTATATAAGGAAATCCATTGGAAGCTTCAATAGATGCATGAATCCTACACGGACAACTTCTCAAATCTTTGTGAACACATTTGGCAGTAATACGCTCACTATCATTTTTCAAATAAATAAAGTCAAAGCCAACAGCTGCAGCATACTTACACAACTTGTTTCTGAACTCACTAATTCCACCTTTAAATCCATGTCCAATACCCTCTATACCGTTACCCCACTTTGCACTTTTCAATTACTTATTGGGATGATGGAAAAAACTAACAGGCAATTCAATACTATTACATATACTTTAGACATTAGATGAGGACGATTCATTGTAATCCAATGTAAGAATTTGTGTCATATGAATTTCAATACAATCAATAGAACTACGACCTAAAATAATTCCCATATTTTTAAAATCATCCTCATTATGTAATAGGCAAGTAGAATTCCCAGGTAAAGCATACAAAAAAATGCATAAATTCCTTCTTCAAACCCTCCCATCTATGCAAAATCAACCAATGCATTGAAAGATAAAAGCTTACTAAATCTTTCAATAGCTGTAAATTTCCCATATTTCAACAAAACCATTATACAAGGATTCATATTTTGAAGATTGATTAATCTACAACATATAAGAAAAAATAAAACAAAATTAAAATAACTGTCATCATAAGTAATACAAAGTTTGAACTAACAGACAACTGTGAACTTAAAATATACAACTAACAGACAACTGGAAACTAATAGACAACTGTAAAAATATGTCGAATCATGTTCTAGTACAACTAACAGACAATTCGAATTGAAATCATATTCACGAATCATCAATGATGATCGTATAAAGCAATTCCGTTCACCAATCATCTAAAATTCAAATTCAAATTCAAATCTATAAAAAAAAAATAAAAATCCAAAATCAATTGATCAACAATATTGCAAATCACAAAGCAATCGACTTGTAACGACCCCAACCCTAGGCATTTATTTTTAATATTATATTAGATGCTTTTAATATTTATGCTAGCTTTTGTGTTCAATTATGTCTTTAAATTCTTAATTTAAGATAATCTGGGTGGGAAGTGAATTTGGAACCTCTTGAGAATTTATTGGATATTAAATAAAGAAATTTGGGGAAATAATAAAAATGGAAAAATGATAAATAGTGTAAGGAGGTGAATTGAGTAGGATGAATTATTTGGATAAATGAGTTAAATTTAAATTAAATTGGTGAGGGTGAAAGCCTTAGTAGTTTTCATGGGGGGCCAAAGTTGTAACCTTCCCTCCCCTTGCCAAGTGTCTTCCCCTAAACCCTCCTCTTACTTCCCCCTTGACCGGCCCCCCCCTCTCCATTATCCTCCTCACACTCCTTCCTTCTCCTTCATTCATCCTTCTTCTTCAACCTAGAGAAAATAGAGAGAACCTCCATTGAAGTCCTCTTTGCCCAAGCCTTGAAGTCAAGCATTTCTTCACCAAAAATCAAGTCTAGGAGCACCATTGGAGTTGGATCACCTAGAGGAAGTCATCTAGCTAGAAAGATCAACATTTCCTTATAAAATCCAAAAGTGAGTTGTTATGACCTCTTTTCATTTATGTGCTCATGAACTATCCATTGTTGTTCTTGATGTTGTAATGGTTGTTACATGTCTTGGAAGTCTTCTTGGAGTTGAGTAATTAGTTAATGTTATGGAATATTGTTGTTGTTCATAAGAAATGATTAAGAGTGTAAGAAAATGTGTGGAGTTGGATTAAGATGGTAAATCATGAAAAATGGAAGTAAAATGGGTTGGAAATTAAGTGGTAATTGATTTGGGTTTAGGTTATCTTGGGGTTTAAATGAATTAGTATAATGTGTATAAAGTTTAGGAAGTCCTTATAAGTTCACAAACAAGGGAAAATCAGTTTGGGACAATTTTGGTTAGGGTTACTAAAGGATTTTATTCTGTTCTGAATTCTGGGTTCAGGGCACGAGTCGTGCCCTGTGGCACGAGTCGTGCCTTGGATGGGGACGAGTCGTGACTAGGGATAAAGGGAAGTCGTGCCCCTTACCGGGGACGCCAGATTCGGGGAAGGTCGAGGGCACGAGTCGTGCCCTGGGGGACGAGTCGTGCCCCGGCCTCGGTTTCAAAGTATCAATTTTAGAGTTTGCTCAAACCTAATCAAACTCGAACCAAAATGAAATCTCTTTAACCTAGATTAAAGTAGAATACTTTGGCTACTCAATGACATCTTAAGTGATCAAAATGGAATTGTGGAAGTAGTTTAAATATTTCCCGAAAATGGTTGATAGGTTTGATTTGTGACTTCACCAAAATAGTTCCAATTTGGGAAATAGAACTTGAACTTTAATTAATGTTATTCAAGGTCGTATAATGACTATGTAAGAGTGGTTTATGATATATAGTAGCCTCACTCCCTATCTTTAGGGAATAGTTGCAATGGTGTAGAAGCCATAGGTTTCACTATTGAACTAATTGGTAATGAGCATGTATCGCCTTGTGGCATTATTATCCCAACTTGTGGAATTGTTGAATTTGGTGTATACCTTAATATCCTAAGTATGGATTATTTGGCAAGTTGTTGTGTTGTATCCCGATGTGGATTAATTGGTACATGATTATATTGTATCCCGGTGTGGATTATGTGGTTATATTGTTACCTTAATTGAGTTCATATGCATGGATGATATTATGCGTTGTGCATTACATAAATTGTTGCACTATGGTATTGATTTGGCATGAGTATACATTACCATGTTGTTATATGATTATCCCATTTTGTGGATTATAATTCAAGTATCTATTATGTGCTTGAATGTGTATATGTTCGGGTGGGTATGATGGAAGTCAATCAATTATTGATTTGTTCAATAAGTGATTGAAGGTTCATCATATCGGTGACCCTTCCCCACTCTGTGGCCAAGGTGGGGGCTGTGCAAGCTTACTGTACTGAGCGATAAGTAGCCTTTACATACTGCTGTGATTAGGAGAAACCGGGGGAATGCTCTGTATGAAGCCAACGGCTCTCTGCAGTGGCGATGATAGTATATGATACTCTAAATATAGGGGTCATATATGTATCCTGTTTTTCTTATATGGATCTCTGGGGTATGAGACCTATAAGCGGTGAATGTGCATGGGGGCAGTTCACCAAAGAGTGGAGTTTTACTCCCACGTTGTACGACTTATTGTTCAGACGGGAAAAGGTAAAATGAGGTAACGTAAGGTGTTTACCGCTTTCATAATGTGTTAAGTGTTGCCATGCTACGTGTTGCATCTTGTATGGCATCTTGCTGCATATCATAATAGCTCATTGAGATTTATTCTCACCCCTCTCCCTTTACTGTTTTAGATTCCGAGACAGGTGACCCGAACCCATGAGGCCGGGGTATCATTGTGGACTTTGCTTTTGGGGCTTGACAAGTTAAGTATAGGAGTGGGTTGTTAGGAGTATTTGTTAAGTATTCCTCTTTTATATTTTGTATGGAAAACCCTTTTGTTAAACAGATGTTAATTAAGGTTTCCAATGTATTTGATCAGATATCGGTTTATTAAAGTTATGGTTGGATTTCCTCTAAGTAGAGATATTACTAATTGATTTTAAAATTGTAAGTTTGAAAGGTGGTTTTCTTTTAAAGGCAAATAAATGTTTTAAAAATTGAGATGGTTTTTCTTAGTTTGAGCTCCCTTAGCTCGGGACACGTGTAAGGTCCCGGGTTGGGGTGCTCACAGTTGGTATCAGAGCTTAGTTTAGAGGTCAAGGGTAGATGTCTAAACTAAGGGGGAATGTGTGGAAATTGACGTCGAGTGTTTTATGCAGGAGTTCGTTCTAATGGCTGGAAGCAAGGATGATCAGCGAAAGGTGCTAGGAAAGGAAGTAGATATGGGTATAGGTGGAATTCTGAATGAAGAGATGATGAAATTATTCAGGGAGTTTGTACAAGGTATGGAGACGAGAGGATCAGTTTCGAATCAACTTGAAGGATGTCAAAGTGATGGATTGGAAAGATTTGTGAAGATGAACCCACCGAGCTTTAACGGAGGTCCGAACCCGTTAAAGGCAGAAGAATGGTTAGCAGAAATGAATAGGATTTTCGAGGTTATAGAAAGTCCCAACAAGGAGAAAGTTAGGTATGCCGTGTTCAAACTTGAAGGTTTAGCTGATCAGTGGTGGCAAATATTGAAGGGAAGTTGGGAGCGGGATCATACGCCCCAGACTTGGGATAATTTCACCAAACATTTCGAGGATTATTTCGTTTCGATGGTTACAAGGGACAAGAAGGAGATCGAATTCTTAGGACTAGAACAAGGGATCATGACGGTGAATCAGTATGTAATCGGGTTTGAGGAATTAGCTAGAAATTGCCCTCATTTGGTATCGTATGAAGCGAAAAGAGTTCATAGGTTTATAAAAAGTTTGAGAACTGAGTTTAGGAAGAAATTTGGGATTGATAGCTTCACCAATTATCGACACTGACCTTAGAGAGAGCTTATAAGATCGAGAAAAATATTGAGGAAAATAGTGGGAAATTGGAAGGTGAGATTGGAGATCGCCCAAGGGCTTTAACTTCAGAAGGATGAGAGAGAAACTTGTGGTAGCTTCTTCGTCTAGGCCGCACCCAAACAAGTATGGGATGATGTGTAAATATTGCAAGAAGATGGGTCACACCGAAGACAGTGTGTTGGAGTAAGCAAGGGAAGTGTTTGAATTGTGGAGGAGCGGGGCACTACAAGAAAAATTGTCCCGCATTTCGTCGAGGTTAGCTTCGTGTGCCGGTCCAAAGGTTCAAAGAGGTGGTATCAAAAGAGATAAGGAAGGGAAACCAAAAGAGAAGGTCCAAGGTCAAGTGTGTGTTTTGGGTCCAAGAGAGATGGATCCCCTAGAGGTCACTAGAGGTATATTTTCCTGTCTCGAAGTAGGGGTCATACTTTATAGATCCCGTTGCATATCATTTATAATTGGCATCACATTTTGCTTACATGTGACATACATTGTTGAGAATTTGTTTTATTGTTAGAGGATTACGCTCTTATGAGAGAATACCTCGAACCTTCTTTGGTTTACCACGATGGTTATGTGGTTATGGCCGAGCATGTATTGCCGCTTGAATTGGTATAGTTATTATTTTACGATTCTTAGATATACTTGACTGGAGTGGTTAAGTAGTTGTTGTATAATGATAGACTATCCTAATAGGCGAGTCTCCTTTTTCCATGCCTAAATTGCTTATATTGGTAATTGTTATAAGTGAACCTTAAATGTGAGATTCGATTTTTGAGGGTGTTTAGGGTGAAAGTTTTGAATTAAGATGTGAAGAGTAATTGGTATATGCTAGACTTGCTTAGGGAGTCTTTTCCAAAATTTTATGTGCTAGTTGCGAGTAAATGTTAAATGTGCTTTCGTTGGTATATTTTGTTGTGTTGGTTACGAGTAGGATAAGCAAAATTGTAATTCTTATTTTGATGGCTTTAGTGGTAATTAGAATTGATGATATCTTTGTTAATTAAAGTTTCGGGAAGATTGTAAAAATAATTTGAGAGTTGGGTTAATGATACCTTGTGAGGAGTCCCTGTATGCAAAGTTTAGCTAGTATGAGTTAGCTCGAGAGGATTACAAATTTTGGGTTCTATAGTCTTAAACTCGGGTGTTGCCAAGGATCTTGTGAGGTTGAGTCCGTGATCTTTGAGTTAGCAAGTACTACCTAAGAAATTTAATGAACCCTTAAGAATTGTAAAGTCATTACTTTGGTTGAATCTAAAGGGCGTATAAATGGTGTAGGTTGTGATGAGGATGAATCATATTGTTAGTGATGGAAAATAGGTTGACTCTTACCTTACCTAGTGGATGTGAGAATCTTGTGAAATTTTAAGTGTGTATTAAAGGAAGATCAGGGTGTAGTGTTATGCGAAATGGGAAAGTGATAATGTGTGCTTTGGGGAATTTAACTTAGATAAGTGGGATTTTCTTATCCTCTACTCGGGAGTAGCTACACTTGTGTTGCGTCATTTAAATAGGAACCTTATCTTTTGAAGTTTCCTTTGAGAGTTGTTACCGATCCTAAGAGTTGGAGGATTTAGTTAGTCGAAAGGAAGAGATTTGAAGACTACCCAAATTCTGGAAGAATAGGTTGTGTTGTGTGACGGATTTTTCCTTCGACTTGAGAAGTTTAATTAACCTTAGCGGGTTTGCGTATTATAACAGTTATCATTCTAGCATTAAGATAAAACCGTATGAGGCGTTGTTAGGGAAGAAAATATCGATCTCTAATTTGTTGGGGTGAAATTGGAGAAGCAAGGTCTAAGGTAAATTGGCGCTAAAGTTGTTAATCCATTTAAAGTTTTAGAAAAGATTGGTGAATTGACTTATAGACCGACTTGGGGCAGCTTGCAGAGTATTTGACGTTTTAAATGAAATATCGTAATGTATTGGGTAACATAAGATGTAATACTTTTTATTTTAATATACTTTCTTTGAGGTCGTGAAAATTCGGATTAGTGATGATGGCATGATATTCTCGGAATATTAAGTTGTAGTATCACATTACTTATGAAATTGGAAAATCTTGGAAAAATCATAGTATTGGAGAGACTAATTGGGAAGTGAAGTCCTAGAGTGTTAGGGTTATGAAATGTATAGTAGGATCATGCCATTGAGAACCTAATTGAAAGTATTAAGTTAGAATGTGGGAAAGGTAACTTTTGCTATGTGATCCTTATAGTAAGCGACAGTCAAATTCGGGACGAATTTTCCTTAAGGGGGAGTGAGTGTAACGACCCCAACCCTAGGCATTTATTTTTAATATTATATTAGATGCTTTTAATATTTATGCTAGCTTTTGTGTTCAATTATGTCTTTAAATTCTTAATTTAAGATAATCTGGGTGGGAAGTGAATTTGGAACCTCTTGAGAATTTATTGGATATTAAATAAAGAAATTTGGGGAAATAATAAAAATGGAAAAATGATAAATAGTGTAAGGAGGTGAATTGAGTAGGATGAATTATTTGGATAAATGAGTTAAATTTAAATTAAATTGGTGAGGGTGAAAGCCTTAGTAGTTTTCATGGGGGGCCAAAGTTGTAACCTTCCCTCCCCTTGCCAAGTGTCTTCCCCTAAACCCTCCTCTTACTTCCCCGACCGGCCCCCCCCCTCTCCATTATCCTCCTCACACTCCTTCCTTCTCCTTCATTCATCCTTCTTCTTCAACCTAGAGAAAATAGAGAGAACCTCCATTGAAGTCCTCTTTGCCCAAGCCTTGAAGTCAAGCATTTCTTCACCAAAAATCAAGTCTAGGAGCACCATTGGAGTTGGATCACCTAGAGGAAGTCATCTAGCTAGAAAGATCAACATTTCCTTATAAAATCCAAAAGTGAGTTGTTATGACCTCTTTTCATTTATGTGCTCATGAACTATCCATTGTTGTTCTTGATGTTGTAATGGTTGTTACATGTCTTGGAAGTCTTCTTGGAGTTGAGTAATTAGTTAATGTTATGGAATATTGTTGTTGTTCATAAGAAATGATTAAGAGTGTAAGAAAATGTGTGGAGTTGGATTAAGATGGTAAATCATGAAAAATGGAAGTAAAATGGGTTGGAAATTAAGTGGTAATTGATTTGGGTTTAGGTTATCTTGGGGTTTAAATGAATTAGTATAATGTGTATAAAGTTTAGGAAGTCCTTATAAGTTCACAAACAAGGGAAAATCAGTTTGGGACAAGTTTGGTTAGGGTTACTAAAGGATTTTATTCTCGTGCAGAATTACGGGTTCGGGGCACGAGTCGTGCCACTCGTGGCACGAGTCGTGCCTTGGATGGGGACGAGTCGTGACTAGGGATAAAGGGAAGTGGTGCCTTACCGGGGACGCCGATTCAGGGGAAGGTCGAGGGGCACGAGTCGTGCCACTGGGGACGAGTCGTGCTCCTGGCACAGTTTCAAAGTATCAATTTTAGAGGCTGCTCAAACCTAATCAAACTCGAACCAAAATGAAATCTCTGTAACCTAGATTAAAGTAGAATACTTTGGCTACTCAATGACATCTTAAGTGATCAAAATGGAATTGTGGAAGTAGTTTAAATATTGCCCCGAAAATGGTTGATAGGTTTGATTTGTGACTTCACCAAAATAGTTCCAATTTGGGAAATAGAACTTGAACTTTAATTAATGTTATTCAAGGTCGTATAATGACTATGTAAGAGTGGTTTATGATATATAGTAGCCTCACTCCCTATCTTTAGGGAATAGTTGCAATGGTGTAGAAGCCATAGGTTTCACTATTGAACTAATTGGTAATGAGCATGTATCGCCTTGTGGCATTATTATCCCAACTTGTGGAATTGTTGAATTTGGTGTATACCTTAATATCCTAAGTATGGATTATTTGGCAAGTTGTTGTGTTGTATCCCGATGTGGATTAATTGGTACATGATTATATTGTATCCCGGTGTGGATTATGTGGTTATATTGTTACCTTAATTGAGTTCATATGCATGGATGATATTATGCGTTGTGCATTACATAAATTGTTGCACTATGGTATTGATTTGGCATGAGTATACATTACCATGTTGTTATATGATTATCCCATTTTGTGGATTATAATTCAAGTATCTATTATGTGCTTGAATGGGTATATGTTCGGGTGGGTATGATGGAAGTCAATCAATTATTGATTTGTTCAATAAGTGATTGAAGGTTCATCATATCGGTGACCCTTCCCCACTCTGTGGCCACAGGGTGGGGGCTGTGCAAGCTACTGTACTGAGCGATAAGTAGCCTTTACATACTGCTGCGATTAGGAGAAACCGGGGGAATGCTCTGTATGAAGCCAACGGCTCTCTGCAGTGGCGATGATAGTATATGATACTCTAAATATAGGGGTCATATATGTATCCTGTTTTTCTTATATGGATCTCTGGGGTATGAGACCTATAAGCGGTGAATGTGCATGGGGGCAGTTCACCAAAGAGTGGAGTTTTACTCCCACGTTGTACGACTTATTGTTCAGACGGGAAAAGGTAAAATGAGGTAACGTAAGGTGTTTACCGCTTTCATAATGTGTTAAGTGTTGCCATGCTACGTGTTGCACCTTGTATGGCATCTTGCTGCATATCATAATAGCTTATTGAGATTTATTCTCACCCCTCTCCCTTTACTGTTTTAGATTCCGAGACAGGTGACCCGAACCAGTGAGGCCGGGGTATCATTGTGGACTTTGCTTTTGGGGCTTGACAAGTTAAGTATAGGAGTGGGTTGTTAGGAGTATTTGTTAAGTATTCCTCTTTTATATTTTGTATGGAAAACTCTTTTGTTAAACAGATGTTAATTAAGGTTTCCAATGTATTTGATCAGATATCAGTTTATTAAAGTTATGGTTGGATTTTCTCTAAGTAGAGATATTACTAATTGATTTTAAAATTGTAAGTTTGAAAGGTGGTTTTCTTTTAAAGGCAAATAAATGTTTTAAAAATTGAGATGGTTTTTCTTAGTTTGAGCTCCCTTAGCTCGGGACACGTGTAAGGTCCCGGGTTGGGGTGCTCACACGACTTCTAAATTGATCACAATCAAACAATTAAACAAATTTGAACTCACCGAATTGAACGTGTTTCAAAATCGCCTTCGCTCTCTCTCTTTCTGTCCGCTGCTCACGACTTGAAAAGTGACACGTCAAAGCCCTAGGCGAGAGAAAAGATATATTTATACAAGGGTAGTTTCGTAATTATAAAAGCTCAATAAAATTAGGCAAGGGATCTGGTGGAATTTTGATTCCAATAGTGGATTAGTTGGTTAAATTTGAAATTTCAGTAGCCTAATTGATAAATTGACTTAGGATGAAGGACCCGACGGTAATTTTCCCTATTTAAAGTTTGTATACAATTTTCTTCAAATATACTCCCTTCGTCCCAGCCCAAGCTTCATTTTTTGTCATTTTGGGTGTCCCGTTAAAAGCTTCACCTTTCCTTTTTTGGCAAAGAATCTTTACTAATTCCTCCACTCATTCTCTCTCCTAATTTACTATTACACTCACAATACTTTTCAAATTTACTATTTCCTCCACTAATTCTCTCTCCTAATTCACTATTACACTCACAACATTTTTTCTTCCCACCCATTTCCTTTATTTGCGTGATTTGAAAAAAGTGGGAAACATGGGCTGGGACGGAGGGAGTATCTTTTAATATTTCGCCATTAAATGGTGTATTTTCTAGAATATATATATATATATATATATATATATATATATATATATATATATATATATATATATATATATATATATATATATATATATATATATATTGAAAAAACTTGATTTAATATTATATTAAAAAGTAATGCTTGATCTAATTCTAGATTTGATGATGCCTGGGCTTTTCGGGTCAGAGCGGTTGAAGGATATCTGCAGGATATATTTTGGTGTACCTAGAACACAACAAAGCAAAGCACCGTTAAGGTCAAAGTCGGATGTTAATCCAACTCAGTCCCTCGGGTGTAAGGATAAGATATCGAGAATGATATAATAACCTGAGAATAAGACCTTGGAATGTCTTAGAGCGTGTGTGTATGTGTTTAGGGTTTAGATAATGACTTACAATGTCAATTTGGCACTTACCTTATCCAAGGGGACAAATGTCTTCTATTTATAGGCATTGGAGAGCTGCTCGCTGACGTAAGCCATGAGGTCAGCCCTAAAGGGCATCTTAGTCTTTGACCAGATACACGTGTCCGCATCGGATTGACTCTGTCAGAGAAGGAAGATTCACTGTCAGAGGGGATGTCGCTGAAAGGGATGGGAGCCGTGTATTTGAGAGAGTTGGCGCGGCACATTAATGGTGAAAGTAGGCGCCTGTCTGAGCCACACTCAATGCGATGGGAGTGAGCCAGTTACTGTACTATCAGAGCTAGTAAGCAAGCTGCTCAATAAGCTTTGATATCGACCGGGAGTCTGGCATGAGACCGCAGTCAACATCTTGGGCGCGGTCAATGATATTTGACACGGGCACGGATGGGACGGTCACAACTCCCGCGGTCACCAGGCTAATGGTCTGGATCCCTTCGGTCTTGACGGGGATGGGATGAGAGGAACGCGGTCTTGACCTCGAGGGTCTATCTGTCCGCGGTCTTGACTCTGGCGGTCTAGGGAACGCCACGTCATACTGGGCCTTTGGACCAGACCGAGCTTGGGCCCGGTCTAGCTGGTCCGGGCTCATTAGTGGCCCCTAGCTCCAAGTGAATGATTATTTTCACTGGTTTTTGCTCTGCCTCCCGTGCAAATAGGCACATGTGAGAGGCACGTGGGGAAGCTTGTAGAAGCTTTATTGCTCTGCCTCCCGGTTAAACTGGTGGGCCCCTTGGCAGGTGAAGAGACAGCGTGTGACATGTACAAAGGGTACGTGTCAGCCATCCAAGGGCGCCATAAATGCCAACTGACGAATTTTTTGAATTTCCAAACGTTAGCGCCGGTTTGTGGTTCGAGGGGAATGGTTTGTGGGCTAATTAATATGGGTTAACCCGTATTGGTAGGTCTACAAATACGAAACCCTTCAACCCTCAAATCCTTTTATCACCTTTAAGCTTTCAAATTGCCTTAGAGAGAGAAAAATCTTGCCGTTCTTTGCTTTGCGTTTCCTTCTTCCCCGTTTCAATTCGTAAGTAACTTGTGTTTTTTAATCTCTTCTTCATCTCTGCTCTTGTTTTCTTCTGGATAACGATGACGACCCGTCAATTTGGTCCCGTTCGTCCATTAGAACTAGGAGATGAAACCACTCCTGATACCTTCATTGTCTGTAAACAGTCAGGGGGTATCTATAGGAAGGTGGCCTTTGGGTGTCTTAGGCTGTCCATGGAGTCCTTCCAATATTTCTGTGATAAGTACCAATGGGGGCCTTTTGTTCCATCCCGATTGTGGGAGGCCAAGAAGAAATTGATTGTGAACGGTGGCATATTGGTGTTGGGAGATACTAGTAGATTAAGAAATTTTGTGATGAGGGTTCTGTACAGGTTTCCCCGAGAGAGAGATCAGGCATTGAATGCCGTTGAACTGGTGAGGAGAGCGATTCGCAACCCCAGAGTGATAACTAATTGGGAGAGAGTTGCCCTTATGGATCTTGACCAAATGAACAAGTAACAGTGCCTGGCCGCAGAAGATATGAGTGATCCCCTAGATGTTGAGCCTTTGAACACTGTTTTTCCCGAGGTCCAGACCGATGCCCCTGATGTGCCCGTGGTGGACCTGAGTAGTAGTGATGACGGTGATGAGATAGAGATGGAGGTGAACGGAGGCGGAGAGGATGAAGCTGAGGTGGAACCCTCCAAGGGGTCATCTACCAGTCTCTTTGGTTCTCAAAGCACGGAGACGGTGGAGGATGACCGCGAGGAGGAAGATCGCATGGCAGCGGGCACGTCCCAGAAGGCAACGAGGATCGTTGATGCCTTCGGGGAAGATTATGAGGAGGAGGTCACTGCCCGTGGCAAGAGTCACGTGGTTGAGGCAAATCCTGGTCGTGCCAAGAAGAGGAAAGGCAAGGAGGTGGCCCCTACTGATTGGGAGTCAAAAATATATACCTCCTATAATGTTGACCCCAAGAAATTTTGTGTCTGCCTACTTCAGGAAGTGGAGACGAAGAAAGGAAGGTTGAGACCGGAGACGGTAGCTGATGTCCGCGAGGACAATAGGGCCTGTGTTTTCTATGGGGTCCAGTTCGAGAATGGACTGAGACTTCCCCTCGATCCATTTATCAACCGCTTTCTCAATTTCAACAGTTGTCTTCCCATGAACCTGACTCCAAATACTATCAGAGCCTTAGTTTCCTTTATAGCTATCTGTAGGCTGTTTGATTTTGAACCCACCCTTTTCGGGCTATACGCCTTTTATCAGAATCAGATAACCAATAGTAACCTTGGCCCGAAGGCGAAAAATAATTCTGCCCGCACCTTCTCTGCCCCCACAAATAAATTTGACCAGTGGAACCAGAGGAACATCCTGGTCATAGAGTCTAGGTTTGGGTGGTCCTTTTCAAAACCTTCTACTCCTATTCCTGTTAGGTTTGCTGCTTCTGCTTATCCCAACCAAGCTACCTCCGAGGACCTCCCGATTGCTCTAGCCCAATTTCTGGCCCAGTTCGTGACCGATAAGGAGCAACCTGTTTTTGACGTGAGCGCGAAAATAAGTAATGAGCCGCTGCTGATTTATACCGGGGTGGCCCCCTAGAGGAAAGGTCTTCCCTATGCCCCTAGGGTAGCCATCGAGCCCCATCTTCGTGATCCTGGTTGGAGAGTTCACAATTTTTTTGAGTTTGAGGCCGATTGCAAAACTTGCATGATGGGCGCGGAATGCGAGCCTCTGGAGTGGATTGGTCTCTATTTTGTCTTTGATAACTGCTCTTAACTTGTTTTTGATTTCATGAACTGTTGTCTAATCAACTCTTTTTACTTTCAGAGTAGATCAAGCTGAATATCTTGGAGATGGGTAAGAATAACCCTGCTCAACTAAAGGCTAGGAAACTAGCTAATGAAGAGAAGCGGCGGCTGGGCGGGATGCTCAAAAGAACTTTATGAAAGGTGCTGACTTCACTTTTGTTGATGCGGCTGTGGGCGCTGTCTCGCCACAGCCCGGGCGGAGGGGTCACCCGGAAAAAGGGTCTCCCTTTGCCTCCCGGGCCCTGGCAGTGAGCTGCAGCGGTCCGTCAGGGCAGCACCGCTCTCCAGCGGTCACATGAGTCGCCCCGGAAGAGGGTGCTCCTGAGGGTGATCTCCAATGAGGGGAGGGGAGCGGGAGACTTAAGGGCGGGGAGAATGGCATCAACTCAATGGTGTTGACTTGGCTCCTGCCTGCTGGAGCAAAGGGAGGACTGTGTGCTCGAGTATCCTACTGCGATGTTCCTCTAATGAGCTGACGAGTCAAATGAGGCTCTCATGACAAGCTCGCCAGAGTGCCTGGGAGTGAGGGGCGGGTCACCTTTTCCGCAAGACTCGGTTCCTTTCATTGGGCAAGATGTTAAATGGGCTACTTCCTGACTTGTCGGGCCGTAGTGTGCCGGTATGAAGGGCTGGGCGGTCCTGCCTGCAAAACATGGGCTTAGATCAGTATTTAAGATAATCAGACTTGTTGATGCCTGGATCACCACTTTTGTGTCCAGACTCACGGTGATTTTTGCTTTTCTATTCGCAGATGGCCGTAAGTCATGAGGTGAGGAGTCGACGACGATGGGCACCCTATGTTACGATAGAGCCAAGGCTTATCTGAAAAGTCTAAGGCTTAGCCCAGCTGGAGCGGTGGATGCCTGACGTGGCTCGCTGAGAAAGGAAGCATATTTGAAGGGCTTCGCAGATAGAGCTGAGGCGCACCTAAGGGCTTGGATGAGCCGACGCGGCGGGGATGAGCTCAGGAGGAAAGTGACCTGGAGAAGGGAATGAAAAGTCCCGTAGTCGCTGGAAGACAGCGCAGACGATCCAAGCCTTGGAGCAGTATCTGGACAGGGAGCCTCCGAATGAATTGCTTGCTCCTGGCGACGGTTTCAATTGGAGGGGAAAACCGTCTTGGAGGCTCGCGGGAAGGTGTGGAGGAGTGCGGAAACTCCGAGGAGTGCAAGGAGGAGTTCTAGATGATGAATCTTCTCTCCATGAATCTTACGAGTCTTACGGCTTCGGCTTTTTGACGCAGCTAAGGAACTTTGCTGTTACGGGTAAGTTCTCTGTGGAGCAATTGGCCATAATAGGCTCCTTGATCTCCACAGATGCTCTCTGCTTACCCGGGCACGCATTGGTCCCTCTGGCTGAGGATGAAATAGCCAACTTGGAGCTCGCAGCGACCTCTTCCTTGCCTTCGTAGCCGCGGTCACCGTTTTCGGCCTTAGGAATGAATTGGATAGGTTGAGGTGAGGAAAGGAAAGTCTATCCTTTGAAGCCACTGTTGCTAGCCTGTTTCCCAATGGGCCTGCAGTCAGTGATTTATTTGGACCACGGCCAGCACCTACTCCAGCTCCAACTGAGCCCTTAACTATTCCAGCTTCCACAACTGATCCAACTTTAACTGCCAATCTTCCTTCTCCTACGCCCGAGTCTGAATCGGCCAAGGAGAATGCCCCTGATTCCTCCCAGCCTTTAGCTTAGGATTTTTATTTTTCTCCTTCTGTAAATAGATTTGTAAGATGTAATCATTTTTATCCATTTATGAGAAGTATTTTCTTAACTGCTCGTCTTTTTAGGCTGTTTCAATTTTTGGTAATACTTGAATACTTTGATACTTATAACTCTTTATTCAAAATTGCCTGAGTTTTTTGTGAGAGTCAGCCCTTTTTCTCTATGATCGCGCTTGTTATGGCCTTGGACAATTTTGAGGTTTGACCTCATTTTGTCTAATTGACTTTTAAAACTTCTTTGATCACTCCCTTCCACTTACGCTTATTTAGATTTTCCAATCTGTGGCATAATTTTAAAAGAGCTAAGGCAAGCTACTTTCATTGGGCAAGCAGATTGTGGCCGTGAAGCAATAGTCCACGCAAGAGTAGGTAGGGGCTTCTATATTGGCCCTTCAACCTACCGACATCTGTATCCCACTGCTAGAAAATCAGCAATTACAGACGGACGAAAAGCAACGACCATGTAACAGGCTCATATGTTGGCCTTTGTACATACAGGCTTGCGGTCAACAGCCAACTAAGGCCTACGCGCATTTAGTGGGTACGTACTTTGGCCTTTGCCCCCACTTGCATCTATATCCACTTATTTCTAGTGGTTCACGCGGACAGGACATAGAGTCTTGTTCGTGATCTAATACGGGCTTAATGGCCTTTATACACATATAGGCGTGCGATCTTAATGGATCTTTGCGCATCAGCGGGTAGCTGCTCATATGTTGTCCCTTTTACCCATTGGCACCCGTTTGCGGGCATCCATTTCAACTTTTGATGCTGATGGGAATAAATATGGATTGGCACAATTTTTAGGTTTTAACCCTCTCCATTCCATGAGTTTTGTTACAACAGTTTTTATAATAGTTTTGAACGAAAAATTGCCTTGATATTCATATATTCATTGCCTCTATCAACCTTACATAATACAAACATTTTAAAAGAAATACTTTCGAAGGTGATCGCTATTCCAAGCTTTTTTGAGGTCTTTTCCTTCCTTTTTTCCTCCACCATTCGGAGGAATCTCCCGGGCTGGTTCTTAATCATAGCAACTCCGCCCGGAGTATTAAATTTGATCCTTTGGTGGGGAACGGAAGCAACTATTCCCAATGCGACCTGAGCGGTCATGCTGAGTATAGCATTGTATTGGGATGGGAGATCAACCGGCATAAAAGTAATTTTAGCTGTCTTCTGCATGGGTTTTTTCCTGATAGTTACTTCAAACTCCATCGTCCCCTTTACCCTAACCACGTGATTTGTGAACCCCTCGAGCATACCGACATAAGGAGTCAGGTTGGCCTCGATCATCTTCATTCCTACCAAAGTATGGTAGTAGAGGATTTCCCTGGTCGCACCTGTATCAATCAAAACTCGGTCGATGTTTGCTCGGTTGATTTTCATGCGGAGGGTGAGGGGCTGAGTAGAGTGAAAAAGGGTGGAGGCAAGTTCACTCATTTTGAACCCAATTTCTTGCTCTTCTTTCGGAGCCATGGGAGGGATCAAGAAAATTTTCTCCAAGGTCCTAATCTGGAAGGAGAGCTATTTGTTGGATGGAGCTTCTTCTCCAATGAAATTGATCTCATAATCACCCAACTCATCGTCGTAATTGTCCTCTCTCTCCTTTCTGTCGGGGCCATGTAGTGTTCATGCCCGTGGGTTATTATTGGCATTATTGGCTATATTGGCATTGTGTTCCTGTACCCATTTTATCAACTCCCCATTATTGATTTTCTGCTGAATGATTCGTTTCAGCTGGAAGTAGTCCTCTGTGCTGTGACCGTGGTCATTGTGAAACTCACAAAATTTTGCTCGACTCCTCTCATTCGGCTTTCTGCCCATATAGGGAGGAGGGGGAAGTTTCAAGGTTCTCATGATAGCTGCTCGCGAATCATTAAGGGGAGTGAAAACTGTCTCTTCTGTTATTTTACGGAGCTTGTCTGTCTCACGGCTACAGTTTTTGCCTTGGTTGTTGCCGCAGGCAGATCCATGGCCTGTCTCCTAGACTTGCCTGATTCGCTCCTTGGGGGGTCCGCGGGGAGCGGCCTCATTTGGCTCTTCAGCCGAGGCAATAGCATTCAGGAAATGCGTTCAGGAAGAGGTGCCTGAACTGAGAGATGTAGCTCTTTGTGGTCTCCGTCGGAGCTTGCTTGACTCGGACCAGGTCTGTCTTAGGCCGGGCTGGCTCGCCTGCCCCAGCAAATGCGTTGAGGAAGAGGAGCCCGAACTGATTGTAGGTTTTGATGGACTTTGACTTGAGGGCCAGCATCCAAAATAATGCTTTGCCCGTGAATGTTGCAGCCAAGGCTTTGCTCATCACCGCTTCATCAGAAGAGAATAGGGCCATCTGCCCTTCAAACTGCCCCATATGGCTCTTGGCATTTTTTGAGCCATCATATGTTTCCATCTGGGGATTTTCCCCTTCTGAATGGGTGACCAGGCAATTTTGTCACTAAATGCATCCATAGTGTGGCCACACTTCTGGGCCGTTTTCAGGTGGGTTTCCCACATTTGGTGAATGAATTTAACAAATTCTGGGTTCTGGTCATCCACCCTTGGCTTCTTAGCCCGTGGAGTCATGGCCTTCCCCCTGGCGTAAGCTACAGATCTGGCTTTGGACTTCGCACGGTGATTGGATTGAGCCTCATCCCCTTTTTCCTCACTATCATAAATTTCTACAACATCCTCCGTTTCTGCCTGGTCGCTGTTGGGGGTCGGTTCTACCCGTTTTGCCCCTCTAGCTTGACTAGCAAGCGAGTTAGCGGGGACTCGTTGGAAAAACCTTTGGGACCCTGCTTGGAGGGGTACTCCACCGTTTGCTTCTTGCTCTACAAAATCCAACTGAGCATCATTGATGGCCATGTCCTCAGCTACCAGTTTGAACCTTGCGGCCAGGGCTTCCTGTCTTTTGAGGATTAACTCAGGAGTGATAGGAGAGTTTGAAGAAGTGACTGGAGTTTTAAGAGTGGGGAGGTTTGGACAAGTAGCTTGGAGGGCCAAAGTTTTTTCCCTTCTAGCCTCCTCTACCAGTTTCTTCAAATCCCTTTGAACCGGGGAAAGGTGCCCTGCACTGTGAGCACGACCCCCAACATATGAAAGACCGAGGTGCTTGCCCTGACAGAATTGATTTGGGAAGGAGAAGCTTGATCATTTTCAGGAAATGACAACTGACCAGCGTTTCTCAAAGGAACAACCATTTTCAACGGTAAAAAAGCTGAAAAAGAATTGGTATCCTAACGGAAAGTGTTTAGAATATGATGGAATCACTGATGACGCCTGGGCTTTTGGGGTCAGAGCAGTTGAAGGATATCTGGCAGGATATATTTTGGTATACCTAGAACACAACAAAGCAAAGCACCGTTAAGATCAAAGTCGGATGTTAATCCAACTCAGGCCCTCGAGTGTGAGGATAAGATATCGAGAATGATATAATTACCTGAGAATAAGACCTTGAAATGTCTTAGAGCGTGTGTGTATGTGTTTAGGGTTTAGATAATGACTTACAATGTCAATTTGGCACTTATCTTGTCCAAGGGGACAACGGTCTTCTATTTATAGGCAATGAAGAGCTGCTCGCTGACGTAAGTCATGAGTTCAGCCCTAAAGGGCATCTTAGTCTTTGACCAGATACACGTGTCCGCATCGGATTGACTCTGTCAGGGAAGGAAGATTCACTGTCAGAGGGGATGTCGCTGAAAGGGACGGGAGTCGTGTATTTGGGAGAGTTGGCACGACACAGTAATGGTGATAGTAGGCGCCTATCTGAGCCGCATTTAATGCGATGGGAGTGAGTCGGTTACTGTACTGTCAGAGCCAGTAAGCAAACTTGCTCAATAAGCTTTGATATCGATCGGGAGTCTGGTGAGATAATTGAGAGTCTGGCATGAGACCGCAGTCAACATCTTGTGCGCGGTCAATGATATTTGACGAGGGCACGGATGAGACGGTCACAACTCCCGCGGTCACCAGGCTGACTGTCTGGATCCCTTCGATCTTGACGGGAATGGGATGAGAGGAACGCGGTCTTGAGCTCGAGGGTCTACCTGTCCGCGATCTTGACTCTGACGGTCTAGAAAATGCCACATCATACTGGACATTTGGACTAAATCGAGCTTGAACCGATCTAGCTGATCCGGGCTCATCAAGATCTAAATCATCGTTGCTATAGTTTAAGGTCAACGGGGTGATCCGTGCCAAATATTTTCTTTGTCTAGCAATTTATCTAATGATTTTGAGTTATATTGATGCATGCGTTGGGCTCGCTGGTAGAACTATGCAATTGAAGAAATAATTGCTTAGATAATCATTTCGATTACTAACGTATAATTATGTTTCATTGTTTAACTTATCTTAATTTAATGATGGATTTGGTGCAGTGGTTGTCCAGTATTAGGAGCTTGATGTGAGTTGGGACATGATTAATCAAACCCCTTTTAAAAATATTATTATGTGAAAAAGCAAATTGGGATTTGGTCCACCCAATTAATCAAAACACAAACATATACTCCCTCCGTCCTAGTCTAAAAGCCACAAATTTCCTTTTTGGACGTCTCATTTAAAAAGGCACTTTCTCAAAAAGGAAACCTTAAATCACTATTCTCTCCACTCATTCTCTCTCCTACTTTACTTTTACACTCACAACATTCTCTTTCTTACATCACCTCACACTCATTCTCTCTCCTATTTAATTTTTCATACTCACAACATTTAAACTTTTTCTCTTTCCTACATCACATTTCTTATTTTGCGTGCGAGACACAAACTTTGCCTTTTGGCTCGGGACGGAGGGAGTACTCCCTTCATCCTATTTCATGGTTTACATTTTTTTCAAATCACGAAAATTAAAAAAATAGATAGAAAGAAAAAATATTATGAGTGTAAAAGTAAAATAGAAGAGAAAATGAGTAGAGGAAATAGTAAATTTGAAAAGTGTTGTGAGTATAATAGTGAAATAGAAGAGAAAATTAGTGGGTGAAATAGTAAATTTTTTTTACCATTTTAGAAAAGATGAAACTTTTAACAGAATATCTATTTTGACAAAAAGTGAAGCTTAAAATGAGACGGAGGAGGAGGAAGTATGACGGATATTTGCCTCCAAAACAAAATGGTCAGTCGTATTTGTTATCTCAGGGATTAATGTTGAAAAGAAAAGGCTATCACCCATAGGCCACCATAATCTATGTGGATCATTTTGTTCGTATGATAAAGGTTTAGTCACATCAGTTCGGGTGATTGATAACATGATAAATTTTAATATTTTGAATCTTATTTATCATCTCATATGGGTTAACGTCGAAAATAAAAGGCTATTACATATCACAAAATTTTGGGGAAAACTAGTTTCTTCTTAAATTATAAAAAATCCTGTTTTATAAACTGTTCCTAAATATTCGCTAACTACTTGCAAGTAGAAAAAAAGTGGACTTTTTATAATTTATGAAGAAACTAGTTTCTCCCAAAACTTGCTCATTACATATAGACCATAATAAATAATCTATGTGGATCATTTTGTTCGTATGATAAAGATTTAGCCACATCGGGTTCGTGGATGAGATTAACAAGGGAATAAATTTTAAATTTTTTGGACAGATTGCGTATTATGTCTTCTCTCAAACTGTTTTCATTGCATTATAAGGTGGAGTACTAAAACATTTAAATTAAATTAGCATAATATTCAATTTACTTATGTTTAGCTCTATGGATGTTTATGTTTTTATTGAAAATCTATAATGAAAATATAATCTTTTTATATATTTATAAAACGGATAACTAATTATATTATTAGAATTACTGACCTCCTGAAGAATCACAGATAAAAATGAAATAAAGAATTTGGGTTTTCTTTAAGTACTTTTAGAGAGAGAGAGAGAGAGAGAGTTGGGGAGGGGAGAAGCTGAAGGTTATTTTGCATGAGAAATGAGTGAGCAACGGTCATGGATGTCGTCCACTCAGTTAACATGTTTATTTAATAGAAAAAATGGATGTCGTTGGCCTTATTTACCTTAAACGAGCATATGAAATCGATAATGTACTATGTTTGCAACGAAAACTAGTTTAGATATAAAATTCAAACAAACTCTATAGTTGGGTACTATTATTAAATTTCTTCCTAATTATTTTCTAGATTAATTAAATTACACAAATCATGCTTACATTTTGTTAGAACAGAGTCTATGTATAAAATAGAAAACAAACAACAATCACACAACACACAAATATATGTGATTCACCAACTTGGCTACGTACACGGACAGATAGAGAGAATATTAATATCAACTGAAAATCAACAAATTACAACCTTTAATCTAGTGCACGAATTATTGGACACAAGAATGATTGTGCAAACCCTAGATCTAAAAAACAGATTAGCAAGAGAACTTCAAAATCCTAGAATTATTGATATTCCTATCACACTAAAATTATTGAAAAATTGTTAGAAAATAGGGGGTATTTATATTGCCTAACCCTACAGGGTTTACAAACCCTCCACATAATTGCCACAATCTAGACCCAAATCGGGCTAGAGCACAATCGCCCCACCTGTAGGGCGCGACCGCCCCCTTTTTCCAGAGGGTTGGGTGCGATCACCCCTCCCAGGCATGCGAACGCCCTGTTTCGGCAGAAACTTCACGCGGTCGCTCCCCTTTAGCTGGCCCGGTCGCTCCTTGCTCCGGGAATTATCAATTTGCTTTTGTTTAATCCCCTAATTAAGTATTCCCAACTTAGATGGCATCAAACCTAACAAATCTCCACCTTTACATCTAACCTCTAGATGACATAAACGTACTTCCCCTCTCACCTCGTAAGCAATCTAATGTACTGCGAATATTCAAAGAAGTCCAAATAATGTTGGAACGGACTTCGTGAATATGTCACATGATTTTCCGCAGTATCCACTTTCTTCACATTGATCCGCTTCTGATCACTTCTTAGAAAATGATACATCACATCTATGTGCTTGGTCTTCTCATGATTAGCTTGATCATTGGCCAAACATATTGCAATCAAACTGTCACAAAATATTGTAGTCTGATCCTGATGTAACCCAATGTCGCTGATCAAACCCTTTATCCATATTCCCTCATTAGCAGCTTCTGTCAATCCCATGTACTCCACTTCCCTAGTTAATTAAGTCATTGTAGATTGCAGAGTAACCTTCCAACCGGCAATTGACCCACCAAGAGTAAATGCGTACCCGGTCATAGATCTCCTCGTGTCGACATTCCCAGAGTAGTATGAATCACAATAATCCTCAACTGCACATTCTATATCACCTCCATAAATGATCCATACATCCGACGTACCCCTAAGGTACCTGATGATACTCTTCACTGCCAGCCAATAATCCTTACCAGGATTCTCATTAGCCAACTAACAACACTAACAGCATGTGCAAGATCTGGCCTAGTGCAAATCATAGCATTTATCAAACTATCAACTACACTAGCATAAGGTACTGTAGACACCCCTTTCTGAACCAATAATTACATGATTACACTACTCTTTGTCTCTTTTTTGTGTTTTGATGAAAGCATATTAGTTTTGTCATGTTTCGTTAAGTTTCTAACTAACCTCGTTAGTTTTGGACCTAACTGACTAACGGAATAACTGAAGAGGACAGAATAGTCGAATGACTAGTTGTCCAGCGCAGAACAGGCGTGTCTCGCGCTAGACAACCCCTCTGCAGGTGTAGCGTTGTGAGGAAAAAGAATTTTTATCCTTTTCGTTTTGAGTCGCCACCTATATTATTCGATTGGAGAAAATAGGAAAACCATTTTGAAAGAGATTTGGGTTCGGGGCTTAGGTTATGAAATGGGTAGGTCAAGGAGCATCCATTTCACCCAATCCGGAAATTGGTCTTGCTAAAGAAAAGAGAGGTTCTCAAAAGAAGAGAAAAACGATTTTAAATATTATAAACAAAGGTTCATTTAACGGGGTTAAACGGAATGTAGGATCGATTGCTTCGAGACCGTCTCCATGATTTGGAGAGGCTCTAGGCCGATCCTAGATTCTATGGACTTATACCACTCTAACAATCAATTAGAAAGGGATTTAGGGGTTACCTTGCGTGAGGTGATTTGGGCAGAGTTTCGACTCAAGTTTAGAATCGACTCTTGACACGGACAGAGCTTCGCCTCGGTCCTTGACTTGGAGCTTGATGTTTGTTTATCAACAAGGTTGACAAACAAACTATGAGGTGAGTTTTTAGGGTGATTTTGTAGGGTTCTTTCAGGGAAAGAAGCCAACAAAATGTGTGTGTGTTGTGAAAATTTGCGGTCGATTCCGGGGGTCCTCAACCTTGGAAGTCACCAAGTATTTATAGGGAATGGATAGGAAGAAGTGGAGAGGTAAAACCCTATCAGATGGTTCTAGACCCCAAATCTTATTGGTTGGCCGAAGAGATAAAGTTTTATCCCGAAAAGAGATTGAAATCGACGAGGGAACCGCTGCCTGCACCGCAGAGGGGGATATCTCGCGCGAGACACGCCATCTCGCGGCGAGATATTGCTCCTGTGACGCTTTTGTCCTTTCCTCGTTATCTCGTATGTGCTTAGTCCCAAACTAACGGTGGTTAGTCAAAACTTAACGAAACATGACGAAATGGTGGATTTCTACTTCTTGACTCAAAGCGAGACTTAGAGTGGTATAAGTATGTTCCGATGTGTTCATAATGGGGTGTCTACAGAGCCCCTCGGCGACATGTCTTATGAAAGAAGTCATGTCGACGATAGAAAAGACATCATTCTCAACATCGGATGGCCTGACCGCACGGCTTCCTACGTATCTCTATCTGAGAATCGACTACGACGTAGTTCGACTCCAAAACACGAAAAGGCCGCTTTAGGCATTTTGAAAATCATTTGAAAATCGCTGAGATTTTGTTTTTGAAAAGGTAAATTCATACCGAGGAATCAAATCAAGACCCAATTCGTAATATACCCGCTCGTCTCAAGATTCGCCCCGTTGGGCTCCAACCCGCGGAAGCTATGTTAGAAAACAAAGGCTTACCCGTCCGGTCCCCTCGAGTCCCGTCGGTTTTGTGACGATTCGCCTTTCCGGGCTCCGAATCGGGCTTTTGTTGTTGGGGATGACGATTCACCTATTCGGGCGTTGACCCAAGTCTAGTTCGACGATCCACCCGTCCGGGCGTTGGACCGGGCCTTTGGTTTGACGATCCACCTGTTGGGCGCTGACCGAGCTTTCGATGACGATCCACCTGTTTGCGTTGACCGGGCGATGACGATCCACCTGCTTTGGGCGTGTTGACCGAGCTTTTGGTTTGACGATCCACCCGTTTGGGCGTTGGACCGGGCTTTTCTTTGATGATTCACCTTTCTCGGGCTCAATCATGTGGATTGAGTTGATCTTTGGACCACTCGGTTTCGGCGACCGGTGCCGCACGGCGATCGTGCGCATGTCACGTTTGGCCTGCTCCGTGACTTGCGGTGCCGGTTTTTCCACGTTTCCTCGCTAGTTTATCATTTCCAAGGGTAAATGTGTCAAAATTTTGAATTTTGACGTTGCAGACGCTATTGTCGAGGACAATTTGGTCACTTTCCGTAAGGTATATCTCGCGGCGAGATAAGGTATATCGCGCGAGACTTGTACCGTCTGGGCATATAAACAAAGCAGCCTCTTGCTTATTTTGAAAACATCCTTCTCAAAATTTCCCTCCCTAGCTCGAGCCAAGGTCGTTTCTCCGTGATTTTTCGTGGATTCGCTTGGTGTTTCTTCCTCCCAATCACTTTCCAATCCTTCCTCCCTCCATAATCCATGGCTCAAGAACAAAGGAATCCAATTTTGGACAGCTATTTGCTAGGGAAGGATTATCCTCGCGATGATCTTACCTTCGATAGGCACGCGCACATCTCTACTGCTCGGGAGGGTTTGGTAAGAATTTCTTCCTCACCTCTTGATTCTTGCATTGCATTGAGTTTGAATTCCCTTTCCCTTGAATTCAAAATTTCATCAATGGCTTTTGTTCTTGTTCATGAGCCTAGAACTAGGTTCCTTTTGCATGCGTCGATTTTGTGTGTTTCTTTGGATGATTATTGTTGCATTGCGTGTGTATGAGCCTCCTACATATCATGGATTGTAGGAGAGGTTGATTCGGATCACGAATGACATTCTTGGGCAAGCTTTTCTTGTACGCACGCCAAGTGTTTGATGAAATGTCTCAATGAAAAATTTCTTCTATTTCATTGATTTTTTGACATGGAATGATTTCTAATATTGCCCTCTCTGTTTTTCCTCTGTTTTGCAGTCGTATAAGTCAACGAAGAATTGCCGAGGAAGCCCGAAAAATGGCTAAGGAGGTGTGGGACAAGATCAAGGACCTTGATGGCGTTCTCGGATAGGTGGCCCAAACGGGTCTTTGACTTTTGTCGACAATCTCCGGGAATAAGGCGGACTCCCCAAGTTCTCCAGTGCTATTCGGGAGAGGTGGTGGGACACTACCCACACAGCTTCATTTGCGCTTCGGGAAGCAACGATGACTCCGACTGATTTTCCGGCTATCACGGATTAGAGTTTATCAGCGATCCCCGCCGAAGTTTTCGGGTTATAAGCCTCGCGAGTCCACCAAGGTGGAGTGCAGCTTGATTGGTTTCCCCCTAACAAGGTCAAGGGGTTTCGCCGAGTTGACACTCCTCCTGGCCACAAATTGAGGAGTATGCCGAGAAGCCAAATGCAGCCATCGATCGACCGGTGAGGGGTGCCCTTCCGGTATATTCTTTCGAGACCATTTTTGCGAACCATTCTTCTACGGCCCGTCTTTCTCTCGTTACGTTTGTTGGTGAACCCGGGATGAGGTGAGCGGATATGATTGGGGCTCAGCCGGGCCGGCTTCACCGCTACCACGCCATGGATGAGGCGTGTAGGAACACCAAGGATTCCCTGTCAGGTATTCTTATGCCTCGGGAGGTATGCCTTTGATTCGCTTTCGCTCTCCGTCTCGCATGCTCGTCCGTGTTTCATACCGAATTTGATCTGCTTTTCTTTGTGCATATGGGGCTATGCCGTCCTCGGCCGTATAGATTTGAGTTGGAGAGCCGGCCCCTTGCTCCTGGATATCGAGGTGGAGCCACCCAAATCGGACTGCTGATGAGGAGGAGGACCAGGATTGGACCCCGACGGTGGCATGAGGCGCGGGCTATGCTGATACCTTCGAGTATGAGAGGCCGGGCCTTTATCCCCGGACCCCGTTGAGCGGGAGGTGCATCGTGCTTGGGATGCTATCGCGATGCAGCAGGATGCCGGCATCTTTGGAGGGAGATACCATGTATCTTGGCGAGCGGGTCTTCCCACGCATGGCCGGGTAGCTCGCCATATAGCGTGCCGGCGGATCCGCCGAGGGCGATGTATCCCACCCACTCCATTCCGCAGGATGATTATGCAGGTCTTTGGTGGGTGATGCGGCGACGGCTTGCGTGGATCCCCGGGGCCTCTTATGCGGAGTTTCGCCTTGCTTGACGGGTCCCCTCCCCGCGGGGATAGGCGATCACATGCTCGTGGCTCCGCCTCGCTTCGCTTCAGTTCCTCGCCCCTAGCACTTCTTCTCGCCCGCCGGTTCTTTCGCCATTCGCCCCTGCACTTCGGCCCTTCGAGCTATACTTACATGATGGGGAGCATGCCAACGGTGGGACACATCCCGACTCGGATCATATTCCCGAGGGTTACCGCCTCCCGCCGATGTCTCTTCTGTATGTTTCGTTCATATCATATCTCGTATTCGTCCATATAAGTGTATATGTCCGACTTCTTCAACATTTTCTTTTTCTTTCGTTGTCGTCAAGTCACTCGTCCGCGGCCGATTACATAACCGGTGGAGCGCGACTCAAGATGGCGGGACCGATGGCTCGGTGCCTGACCCGCCCGAGAGGCCGTTCCACAAGGCTTCTTGGCGGCCTCGACAGCCGCCTCGGCGGTGACCCCTACTATGAGCCAAGAGATCGAGGAGGGATGGTAGCCCCCGTGGCGGTGATGGCGGAGGTGCCGGCGGCTCGAGCGATTTGATGGCGTGATCCCCTCCTTTTCTCTTTATTTGATTTCCTCGATGATTTGTACATATTGGCCGCAAGGGCCTGCATACAATTTTTCTTTTCTTTTTGGTACCCGTTAGGAACAAGTAGGTAGCACAAAACAATGGTTTTTCTTAATCCCTAATCCTAGGTCTAATTAGTTAATTAATTAACTTTCTCGACTTTCCATGTTTTTTGAAATTGAATGGAAGGGCCGCTAGGCCACAATTTGGAGCCCTCATCTTGGTGTTTTTACTGCATGTTATGAACTGTACACACAGGTTTTTTCGAGACTTGCTTCGTCAAGTCGGGGCTAGATTGTTGTTTGAGCAGAACCGCTGTCGTTTTGCCGTAGGGATATCTCGCGCGAGATAAGGTGTCTCGCACGAGACACGCTATACAGTGCAGTAAATCTCTTCCTTTTTCGAACAGGATTTTGTCCGGGCTTCCCTATAAAATCACCCCGTAGTCCGGCCAGCATAACTCATTCTAGCCTTTCAAACTCTAGAGATATTCTCGTTAGGGTGAAACTCTTTGTCTTCTTCTTCAACCTTGTGATCCATGGCTTCCAAGGAGATTTCCCAACGTCAATGATTGTCGATGATTTTTCCCGTCATCCGAAGTGATTGCATCTTTCAAGCAAGCATCAAGGGATTTTGTGAGGTCGCTTTCGCAACCGGTCCTCGTAATAGGTTCATAGCGTAATTTGGATTCGTAATTCTTTTCACTTTGAAGAACCTCCAACCGGATTGGAGTCTTTTGCAGTGGTGCCGCTCGATTTTTGGGATCCCTCTATTCACCTTTTTCAATTTTTCTTTGAATGAGATGGTACCTACTCGTGGAGGAATTTGCTATTATCTTGGATATGCCTCCGATCGGCGAGATCGCCGTTCCCAAGTACCATAGGAATCATTCTGAGGCTTTCAATGAATTGTTAGGGATCCCCCGAGACTTGCTATGAGTTGGTTCACCGCAAGCGGGTTGATTGCTCTTCTTTTCCAGACGCTTCGCCGGTGATTCGTATGATGACGCTTTTCATGTCTATAAACTAACTTTCTCGGCTCTTTTTCTTTCTGAGATGTTCTCGTTTACATGTAGGGACGGCTTGGTCGACTCCCAACTTGTGGAAATTGTTCTGTGGCTAGAAAACGTTCTAGGAACATTATTCCGCTAATCTTGGGTGAGACCCTGCATGGTCTTGACGAGCCGCATAGGACCGGTGTCATGACTCAAGGGAGTCCTCTTCCGTCGACCATTTGGCTTAGTGGAGCATCTCAAGTTGGTGGGTCCCCCATTGGAATATTCCCTTTCACATATCATACGCGAAAGTTATTGATCAAGGATCTTTCAAATGGATGAATGGGCCGAGTTGATTGCGAAGACCGAAACCGCCGACATTCTTTGGTGTCCACCTTATCGAGGTTGAACAAGTATGTTGCCAATACCGAGGGTTTTGACAGTGGTTGTTCTTCCGGGTTTGCGAGATTCCTCCTTTTATTTTCCCAAGCGGGTGCTCCGTCGCCTTGTCGCAGCTAGGACACTTATTTTTTCGAAGGAGCTTCTCGTGAAGTGTCTTATATTGGTGTAGAAGCTGCGCAGCGCCTAGCTCAAGCATGGGGGCGAAGGAACTAGTCGGGATCGCTGTCGAACCTTCTGACTTTTAATGCAAGTATCTTCTTATCTCGATAAGTACTTGGATTGGTTCCTTCATACCTGGCCACCCTAGTGCAGTAGAAGATTGATGATCTCGCGGCTTTCACCGCTAGGGAGATTCTTTTGTAGCTAGCAAGATTTTGCGAAGGAGCGAGGCTCGCCCGATCCTCGCTAATGTGCGAACCGATCCAACTCAGATTTTCTCGATGGGGATTGGTACGAGAGGCGAAGCAAGGGGATGCTCTGAAAGACGCAAGCTTTAGATAGGCCCCATGTCTTTAAGAGGCTCTCGGATCTCGTTTGATCGCCTTCGACTCGTTTTTGATCGCCTCGAGGGATGCTCGCTTCGTGGGCTCAAAGCGCAAGGAGGATCACGACGACGGTGGAGATCATGTCCGCCGGCCTACCAAGTCAATGAAAGGCTAGATCTTTTAGAGTACCAAGAGATTGCTTGATAGATCAATTGTTTTGCTTTTATTAGTATTTTTTTTTCGAGTTTGTTAGCTTAGCAAATTAGTCGTTGTGGTTAGGATTTCCCTTTGTCATTAATGAAAATGCATTTGATTAATAAAGGACAAAAGTAGATTCATTTATTTGATTAGACCGAACCCGAAGGCCGCCACGTTCCTCTTTTTACAAGCAATTAAATAAGAGGCTCAGGTCTAACGTAGTTCATTTTTTGAGAAAAGGACAAAATACGGCCCGTGCCGAGGGGTAATCTCGCGAGATAAGCCTCCCTTTTTTTTTTTTTTTTTTTATGCACACCCTTTCTTTTGCTTCTAGACCGCTTCCTTTCGGGTTTTCAATCTAGCGGGCTTCTTTTCTTGTGCTAGCTCTAATTTTTGCCTAGGCCGTCCTTTCCGGGATTTTCAACCTAGCGAGCGATTTCTTTTGAGGAGGCCAAGTCACGCGAAGTACTTCTTGAGCTTGTCCACGTTGACCGGCTTCTGTAGTTGATCTCCGTCTAAGTCCACCACCAAGGGCTCCCCAGAGAATATCTTCTTCACAATGTAGGGTCCTATCCATCTGTCCCCACTTGCCTAGCGGGTTGAAAGGTCCAGTGACGGTGCTCACGGAGAACTGTGTCACCTACTCGATGTTCCTCGTCTCGACCTTTTTGTTGAAAGCTCTTGCCATTCTTCTTTGGTAAGCTTGAGTATGTTCACCGTTTCAACCTTCTTTCGTCCAACAGTGGCCAACTCTTCGTATCCGCTTCCTAGCCGCCGACCTCGTTCACTGGGTTTTCTAGAGAACCCGTAGTGATGGTATTTCCACTTTATCGGTAAGACAGCCTCCATTTCGAATGTGAGGGCGTAGGGAGTCTCTCCTCGTAGCCGTTCGACTGAAGTGCGGTATCCCCATAGTGCGAATGGTAACTTTTCGGGCCAATCTTTTCAAATGATCGCCATTTTTCCGATAATAGTCTCGATCGTTTTGTTCGCGGCTTCAACCGCTTCCATTCGTTTGGGGCCTGTAAGGCGAGACGACTCTGTGCTTGTGATTTTGTATTCTGCTAGTAGGCGATCGGTTTCCTTCGAAGCGTGTGACCCATTATCTGGATATCATCTCCTGCGGAACCCCATACCTAAGCACGATGATGTTGTGCAGCTTGATGAATTTCGCAACCTTTCTCGGCATTCGTAACTCAGAGGCGGCCCTCAACTCTCCACTTAGCCATAGTGAAGTAGTCGATGGCTACTAGGACGAAGGCGTTGTCCATTGGCTCCTGGCGTGGTGTGACCTTTCCAATCACGCTTTATCCCCCCATGTAGAGAACTGGGCCATGAGGGAGAAGTCGCTGCTGTGGTACAAAGAAGAAAGGCAGTGCATGGGCCTGTAAGATTGGCGCGTATCCGACACTCCCAGGGCACTTCTTGACCATTTCTGTACAAATAAGCCTGGCCAAGTTTCCATGGTCGCCCAAAAGTACCCTTTGTTCGATGATCTTTTCATGGCGAGCATATTTCCGCTCATGCTGGGTTCCACATATGCCTCGAATGAACATGGTCCATTATTCTTCGGGCCTTCCCTGCGGCACAAAGTGAGGTTTCCTCGGGAATGCCAATCAGCGCTGGCCAAATGGGGTGATGACGTAATTAGCAAACCCAACCTTCTTAAGGGCGATTCCGAAGTCTTCGGGTCCTGGGCTCTCTGTGTGGGATGGTTCCATCTAGATGAAATGCCAAATGTCATGTGTACCATGGTTTCTCTTCTGAGTTCCCAACGTCGCACATTCTGGATAACCATTTGTCTTTCGCAGCCATGGGAGATCTATAACTACAAGCAAAGATGCGTAGAGTCGCATCGCCGTGTTATTTT